>OY720442.1:133235208-133306350 GCA_963082915.1 Dolichopus griseipennis
ATGCAAAACTCAATTTTTGCAAAATTTTTGGCCACACATATCTTCTAAACGGTACAACCTAGGGTCTTTGGGAGAAGTCAGATATACAGAAATTAGCAGGAGTCGGTTAACAAAATTTTTTTTGTCACGTCCCCTGTTTAGGAGCTATAAGGGCTCGAAAATTTAAATTTTGCTATTTTTAAACACCTGTAACTTGAAAGCCTGTTCAAATTTTTTTTTATAAATATACAAAATTTACAGCTGCAGCATTATGTTTTAACATATGCTAAAGGTTTTTCTTAAATTTGAAACGGTTTCTTTGAAATTGAAGAAATTGTCTCTTAGTTTTAACTATTTTTGCTTAGAAAATAAAATTTTAGGTAAAATTCCAAATTTTGGTGGAGTTCACAATTGATTTTCCCGCAGATCCATTATAAGTTTGCTAAGCAAAATTTGGGAACCTTCCCAATTACAGGGCTACTAGGTCTTACAAACTAAAACTTTTAAGTTTATATAAAACAGTAACTTATTCACCAGTGTAAGTTTTTTCCAAAATTAAACGTTAACATTGAAGCTGCAACATTATTTTCCGCACTTATTAACAGGTTTCCTTGAGTGCATTGGGGTTGTATTCTAAGGATTTCACTATTAGTCATATAATTAATTATTAATGAAATAACAAAATTATAATATTATCATAATATATATTTTTATAAAAATAAATGATGAAATATATTCAGTAAGAAACCATATATAATTTTGAAAATGTGCTTTTTAAAAACCCTTGATTTTTTTCCTTGTTTTTTTTTTAAATACAGTTGACTGCATAAAAAAAAGCAAGTAAAAATGCTTGTATATAATTCTAAACTTTATATATATGGAATATATATATGTATTTAGCTTAAAAGCTATATAGTTTATTATTCACAATCTAGAATTTCATTTAAAGTGTAATGTAATCAAATGATATGAGATGATGATGACGATGATTGTAATGAAAATGATCATGATGATATTTTTTTGCTTTTGATATTATTGTTATTATTATGTGTTGATTATAATGAACTGAACTTTTAAATTTAAAAAAATAAAAAAAAAATAAAAAAGAAAATGGAAAAATAAAAGTAGTAATAAAAATAAAAAATAATGAAAAACGAGTAGTCAACCACCTTAGTGTTTTTTTTTTCATTATAAATTAGTGACGTTTTTCATTGCCTTAACATAAAAAAAAAAAAAAATAAATTTATTCGTTAGAAAATTATAACAATATATAAAAAATTAAATAATATAAAATATTTAGTATATATATATATATAAGTAAATGATATAACTATTTTTTATTTAATTTTTTTTTCTAAGCTTTCAGATAAATTTTATATTTTGTTTGTAACTAAATGTAATTTTATAAATCAATGATTTTGAGGAATTGAGATGATTTCGAAAATCAAGTTGATTTTCTTCTTGTTTTTTCTTCTGATTTACCACATATATTTCAAAATTTAAACTGTCAAATTCGCTACAAGATTCTCTGAAAATCACATGATTCATTCATGAATTTTCGATTATTGTATTGATTATTTAAAAAAAAACAATTATCCCAACCCTTGTTTTTTGTTTTCTTTTTGATAGTTAAAATCATTTGTTATATAAAAAATATAAATTAAATTAATTTGTAAACTTAAATATTGCTGGAAAGTTTCTTATTTAATTTAAAAAAAAAAATAATGAACATGTCAAATCTTTACGATGTACCTACTTCCTAGGTTTTTTAAATATGTTTGTTAACGATTGACATTTTAAAGGCGATGAACGAATATTCGTGTCGCTTTGACGTTTAGGTAGAATACATTAATTTAAATGAAAATTGACCAAATAGAAAAGCGGTACTGGAGGCGCCGCAAGAGGCGACGCTAGATTAGAGCAGCTTTCTAATTATGCTCCAGTTGACATTAAATTCTCTATTTTGATATTTTTTAGAAAATTTTCTACTTTTCTACGCTTTGTCATTAAATTATCTCTTTATTTTTTATATAATTTTCTACTTTTGCTTGCTTTGACATTAAATTCTCTTTTTTTCTAAATATTTCTTTATATTAAAAAAGTTTTAGATTATTTTATAATTTTTTCAATTTGAAAGATACACAATTAAAAAGCGACGCTATCATTTAATCTTTCATTTGTTTAGAACGCGACGCTAGAAACGACGGTATAAGTGAAGCTACTATTGTGCTATCATCTTAAATGATTTTGTAATAATCATCTCGATTTTGGGGTTCAAGATACAATTAACATTTTAATATGTTGCATAATATTCAAAAAAAAACTAAATTTTTTTATATAGGTAGTAGGTACTTAAGTAGGTACATTGTGTTTAAATTATATATACGTATACTTATGTACCTAATACCTATGTTTCATTATATTCAATTTATTATTCATTTGATTAAATATTTTTCTTAATAAGTCATTTTAAAATCAAATATAAAATTAAAAATAAAAATATTGTATCTCATCACACCACCAACTATAATAATAAATATTTTTAATTTAAATTACGTTAAAATATGATTTGTATACTTTCTAGTATAAGTATTTCTATCTTATGTTATTATTTATTTATTCTTTTGTTTTTTATTATTACCACACTCTTTTTTTTTGTGTATACATATGTGTTGTGTACCATTATGTACCGTATATATATATAATATAAAAAAAATTCCTTAAAAACAGCTGTTTTATATTCTTCAATCATTATATTTTGTTTGTTCTTCATAAAAAAGAAATTTATTAAGAATGTTTTATGTAATTTATATTTTTATATGATGTTTGTACAAGGTGTACAAATAAAAAATAAAGTAAAAATATAGTTAATAATAATTTTATTTTTTGTTTTTCTATTTTTAGTTTTTTAATGAAAATAACTAATTTTTAAATATTAGGTTAGGTATAGCTACTATAATTTATGTTTGTCAAATCTTAAGAAAATGATTTATAATAATATTTAACCCTAGGTACAGTTTTAATATCTAAACCTCTGTATAGGTATATTTAGCTTTTACAAATTATGTAGAAGCAGATATTTCTTATTTTCTTTTGAAAATGGTTCAAAGGTCTGTTTTTGAGGGTTCGTGGGAAGCATCGAAAGTGGTCTAGGGACACTCTACTAGGTTAATAGCTATTTCCTTCTTAAAACCAAAACTTGAAATTGGCCTTATGTTAGGGATTAGGACAAACAATAAAATGTTAGGGATTAGGACAAACAATTGTTATAATCTTGTTTGAAAATGTTTAAGAATTTAGAATTTAATTTAATTAAGGGGAAATTTGGGGAAAATATAATGCTGATTTTTAGATATAGCATATTATGTAAGTATGTAGGAATTATTAACCTTGGATAACACATTTGCTGTTAACTTGACCAAATTGTTTTTTTTTTTGTATATTCAAAGAGTTGTTTGTTTGAATTCCATTTTTTTTTAATTATTTTGGAATAAAATTTTATATGACATAAGTACACGCAACATAACGTAATACCTTAGAGACAACTAAAAATTAATAGTTAATTTTAACTTTATACTTAGTCTTTGTTTCATTTTAATCAGACTGTCACATTTGTTAACTAACACACCTTGTTAGCATAAAATAATATATATTTTATGTTTATAAATTCATACGAATAAAAAAAAAAATATAATTTATTTTAATTATATATATATATTTATTTATATAATATAATATACTTAAATATTTATATATTTTCCTTTTACTTTATGATAAATTTATAGACCTGAAGAGAGTATCTCTTAATTATAATAATTCATTATTATTAAGAATTATTATTAATAAAAAAATATATATATTAATACATATTTATGTTATAATAGTTAATATAATTGTATATATTTATATACTTATTCTAGTTTAGCTCTATACATAAAAAATATAATATTATTGTATGCATATACAGATGTACATTAGATGAAACTAAAGATTATTATACTTATACATATATAGAATTGTAGTTATATTATAAGAGTAAATTATCATTACCTCAAGAGTTATTTATGATTTTATGACAAAATTAATGGATTCTTCTTCTAATAATTCTTTTATTCATCAATTTTTTTTTTTTTTTTTCAATTAGTTTTTAAATGATTATTTTTTTTTTTTGTTTTGTAATTGGTTTTAATCGGGGTTACCATTTTGTAATAATTCATAATGTGTATATAATGTAAAAATATGATATGCGATTAAAATATTTTTTTATAAGTATATCAATATTTTATATACTTAATTACTAAATATCGAGGTCAATGATTAATATGGTTCTTTAAAGATAACGGGGGGGCTTAAAGTCTTAATTTAATTTTGTATAAAGTTGTTAAAAATTATTTATAAAGTGGATTACTGCATTTTGTGTTTCAGTGTAGCTATTCAATGATTCTGAATTTTTATATTTCTGGTACGTATACAGTTGTTGTTATACTAATAGTATTTTGGGAAAATTGGAATAGATTGGAACTTTGATACTATTTTGTATTATTTTTAGTTTCTCAAAGAGACAGTAGCCGTGTGTTAAATTTATTCGATTTAATCTCCCAAATCTCCTCTTCTATTCTATTTTCCTTCTAACTCCTTAGCTCCATAGCCAAGTTTACATATCTATTTTTTAGCTATGTATAAAAGAATTCGTTTTCCTAGAGTTTGACTAGCGTGTAAAAAAAAAAAAAATTATGTTTAATTAGTGTTACAATAACTTAAGTTGTTCATTATGAATTGCCATTGATTTGAACTCAATATCGAGTGGCAACTGAATCGAGTTTGAAATGAACATTTCTTTACTAAGTACTTATAATTTTCAAATAAGCATGACCAATCAATTTTGTTGCAATTGTATTTAATTCCAATATTATACATACGACTTAATATGGCAACACTTTTTTGTTTTTTAATACTCATAATAAGTCATAACTATATTTAATTGATATACGGGTACCTTGACTGCAGTTTTTCCTTCAATTTTTTTTATTATTAATTTTAAATTCTATTAATATGGTCATAGAATAATTCCTGTAATTTAAAATATATAATTATTGTATATTTATATTTAATATAATATTTAATTTCAATTAAAAGTATTTTTCAAATTCATTTCACAATTTTTTATTTTATAATCTTAATTTAATTGAGTTAAATTAAATCAAATTGAAAAAAAGAAGACAAATAAAAACAGACTTTTTTTTTATTATTTTTTTGCTTGTTTTTTTTTTTTGCTCAATTGTTACCGTATAAAACCTGAAAATTAAAATAACGATTACTTATTATATTGTAAGTCACGTTACTTAACTTTGATTATTTTTATCACTTTTATTTTATTTTTTTTAATTTTATTGATTTTTAAATAGTCGAGTATTCTATATATATATATTATATATATATATATATATTTCAATTTGTATTATTTATTATAGATATACTGTATATTGATTAAAACGAATTTAATTCAATTAATAATTGATTAGAGTTTTAAAATTAAAGTAAAATAAGTAAGTAATCAAATTTTTAATTAAAATTATATTTTACTATTTAATTAAAAAAAAAATTCTTTTACAACTTTTTTTAAACAATATATTTAAAAGATTATAAGAATTGTCAATGATTATTTCTTAATTCAGCTACAAAAGTATATATCTTAGAAAGAATATATGGTTTTTATACAATTTGATTTTAAATGCTAACTAAACTACTGTTTAATATATTTGTTCATAATTTTATTAAGAGTTTTGAATGCAATATTGATTAAAGTCTTAAGTGTGACAAATGAAATCGAAGATCGCTCTTTAGATTGAGCTTATGTAGTATTAAGTACCAATATTACATGCAGAAGTGGAAAATATTCAAAGCCTTACTTTTAAATTAGACACTTTGGCGATTACATTGCCACACTGGAATTACCTACACACTAGAATTAATTAGTTTTTTTGCAAAACGAATTTCGTTACCAACTGTAAGATCTGTTGAAACAATGCTTGCGTTCCCTTATGAATATTAAAGTATTCTTTCCTACTTTCAACTACTCCAAGCAACTACACCAGTTCTTTTATAACTGTAGATGAGGGGAGGAGTAGATAATTAATAAATTTCTGACAAATGGTTTTAATTTAAATTTTTCATAATAGATGGATTTTCACTTGAATAGGTTATGTTAAATTATATTTCTTATTAAATAACCAATAAGCACTTACTTCTTCCATTTTAAAAAAATATTATTTATAAATATATATCAGCAATAAACCTAAATATTTTTCAATTTATTTTCAATGTCTAATTATATTAAAAATAATTAACTTCTCAAATGACAAATAGTTTTAAAATGTCAAATCTATGTATGACAATTAATCTGACAATTTTATACTTCTGAAAGAAAAATTAGCATAATCTAATACGGTTTAATTTTGTTTAGAAGAAGATTCGTTTTCGAAAATTCTTAAATTCTTATTAACCAACCAATCATCTTTATTACTTTACTAACATTGTTGGTAAAATTTGAATAATTGATCTTATCGAATACTAGAGAAAAAGTGCTCATCAATTCACTTTAAAAAAATTCATATACAAATTATGTACTTATATTCTATTGTTTTAAGTCAAAATTTAAATTAAATATTCTGACTAAAAAAAAATAATTCTGAAGTTATTTATATACATATATATATTTAAATAAATTTCTGAAGTTATTTATATATATACATATATAACATTTTATAACTTTTTTTCTAAATTTAAATTTAAAAAAAAAAAATTGCCTCTAATGATATCAACATAAATCATAATAATTATTTTTATAAAATTTTTTTTATTTACTTTTAAAAATAAAATTTAACAGCTGTCAGTTAAAGTTAATGTTACATACAACTACAAGCTAACTTAAACTAAATACGATACATACTTTGTATTTGCATAATAAAAACAAACAAAAAAAAAAACAAAAAAGAGTTACAGTTGAATGACATTTTTTAAAAATATACATATAATATAGGCAACATATAACATTACAGTTTCAAACAAAAAAAAAACAACAACAAATAACATTAGATTTAACAGATGGTGTAGTTATTCATATTTAATATACAGAAAAAAAGATACAGTAGAACTTACAAATTGTTAACAAATATTAATTACTTATTGTTTTAAAATAAAATAAATATAAGAATTAAGTTATTTATTTTAACTTGGAAATAAATTTTATAATTTAAATATAAGTATGTATATATGTTAATATTATAATAATAATTTTATATTTTACATCTGCATGTTACAGGTATTATTTAAAGAATTTAAGTAGAAAAAAAAAGTAGAAAAGAATGTTTGGCGTTAAAATTCTTACAAGATTTTTGTTTTTAATTTTTTTTTTTTCCTATAAAATAAACAGAAAAATTGTTTTTTGTAATATGAGATATATTTATTAACTTATTTCAACTTTTTTTTTTAGTATATAGGTACTTAGCTCATATAATTTTAGAAGTTAATAACTTTTACTTAAAGTAAAAATGAGTATCAAGTTTTGTTGTATGTTAAAATTCATTTAGATGATATTGCAGTCAAATGATATGTATATGTATATTAAAAAAAAAATTTAAATATGCAGAAATAATTAAATTAGTTTTATGATATTATTTATGGCACACATTTTAAGTATATATATTTATATAAACATATATGTACTTTAGTACTTCTACATACAGAATGTAGAATATTCTTTATAAATATGATTCTAGTTCATATGAAATTGATGCATACTTATTGCAAAAAATTATAGTTTATGTCTAGAATTAATATGAATGAAATGAAATTTTATATAGCAATTTTTTAAAATAACAGAAGTTTTTTTTTAGTAGATCATTCAATTACATTTTTGCACTGTATGTACTTTGAGTTAAATGTGGGGTTTATTTGTAATAAATCATTATCTGAGACGAAAAATTTGATTTCCGGAATTAACAGATAGATATATATATATATACAAATATTTATTTGATAATATAAACAGAAAGTACTATAAAAATTTTTCATGCGAAATTTGTATATAATTATAGTATTATGATCCACATTATTTTAATCTACTATACATAAGCAAGTCTACATTTTTTCTATTTTATTATATTGTTTATCAAAATTGAAATGCAGACATCATTCAATATGTTTACCAGCCATCGTGTCTATAAAATCTATTAAAATGCGATTATTTATAAATACATACTTTACCATTCCAAATTAATCTAATATATTTTTGCATTATTTGTACTCTTGAGATTTAAATTAAATTTTAAAATAACTTCCAGTACTTGGACTGCATCATAAATAATAGCGGAAACATAAACACCAATATTGAAAGAAGAATTAAGAAAGCGAGGGCAATGTTCGGCCGCTTACATCCAATATGGAAAAACACATAAAAGTCTACAAAATTGAGAATATTTCGAAACTGTGTAAAACCACCTAAACATATGGAAATGAAACATGGTTAGTTACGAACAACAACACACAGTAACTACAGGTCTTCAGAAATAAGTGTTTAAGAATAATATTCAGAGCATATCAAATACAATAAGTACACCAATTGAAGCGTGCTAAAGTAAAACCAATTGGGCAAGAGATCATAATAAACAAGTGGAGATAAATAGGGCACACACTTAAAACGACGGAAGATTGGATAGCAAGGGAAGAATGGAATGGAAGACATAAGGAACTTCAATAATACCTGGATGTGATTTATATTAGAGGAATTGATCTCAACTGGAAAAACATGGAAGCAAGTAAAAATAACTGCTTCGAATAGAATCAGATAAAGATGCCTAATAGATATCCTACGCTTCCAAGAGGAACAATAAGGAAAAATTAAACTTTAAAGTGTAATACAGTATATATGTAAAGATGTTTATTTGCCATTATAAATAATTTACTCTTTGATCCTAAAATAATTTTTTTTATATATATTAACAACACAACTGTTTGGTTGAATTAATGATAAATTTTAATAAAGTTTTTAAAATGTGAAATATAATGTAATGATTAATATTAACAAAAGTTTTTTAAAAATGAAATATAGTTTAACGATTAATATCAATAATAGTTTTCCAAAAATTAGATATAATTTTCACTAATGATATTATTTTGAAATATTAAATTAAAATTAGTTACTTACAAATTATTTATTTACAAATAATTTTTATGTATTATAATCTTCTAACCAATTTAACTGAACAGCTGATTACGACAAATGCGTACCAATAAACTAAAAGTGTTACCAACGTACTTAAATGCAGAATTCATCTCATTTCCACATATATGTAAAGTTTTAAGTATTGTTTTAAAGACTACAATCCCAATAAAACAAATAATGCAATTCCAATTTTAAAAAACATGTGTTACCCAATTTAAAAACTCTAGGTTATTATGTTAATAAATTATAATTTAAAAACTAGTAACCTAATTAATATACTAGTATATAATATACTTAATACAAGTTCTCTTTATATAATTAACAACATTTCCGATTTAATTGATGTAATTTTCAATTATAAATTCAAAAATAATTAAATAAAAATAAAAAATTTATAAGCGTGTAGTGTGAATTTGATTAGCATTTTATAAGCTATTATTTTAAAAAGTTGTTGCCTTGCCATTCGTGGTAATTTTTTTTTTTTAATATTAAAAGAAAGCTAAAAAAAAAAACTTGTTACTTTATAAATATTAATGCGTAAACACAAATATACTTGCTAATACTATATACAAATTAATTCATTTTAAGTGACGTAATAAAAGTCAGTCTAAATTTTATTTTGATTTTTCATTCCTCTTTTTTTGTTTGATTGTTTGTTTTTTTTTTTTATTTTCGATTCCTTTTTCAAAATTTCAACTTTTATATTAAGAAAAAAGTGTGTGTTGTTATATATATCATATATATATATATATATTTTTGTTTTTCTGTTTTGGTTTGGATTTTTGGTCCCAAGAGGAATGGATTTTTATGCTTAATTAAATTACCTATTTCAAATTTTTCATTAACCCAACAAGCTTAAGTTTTTCATTTCTTTAATAAAAGCGAATAAAAAAACGTAAAGTGAAATAAAAGATACAAACAAAAAAAAACAAAAAAAAAAAGGGAAACAAAAAATAACAACTAAAATAAAAATGTTAGTAATATTAATCAAAATCAAACTGAAAATTTTTATAAATTTTTATTTCATAACAGTGAAGTCTCTTTAGAAGTGATATGAATAATTAAAATAATATTGACCTTTCGAGTCAAGGGGGTTGGGATTCCCAAAACGATTAAACATTTTAAAAATTTTTCACAGAAAATCAAAAATCGAAATTCGAAAATTCAGGACTTAAAATTATTCGAATTAGCCTTTTAATAAATGTCAATTTTTTTGAAAATTTAATGATCTGATTGATTAGTAATCAAAACTTACTTAATGACTAAGAAATTGTTGCTTATAAAAAGAAACAATTTAAAAACCAAGTACTCAGTGTACAAAAAGCAAGTACATGCAATGCCGAAAAATGTTTCACAACAATTATGTTCTAATCACATCAATTAATGTTGATTTGGTCCAGAGTTCCGGAAAATATTTAATTATCTACTTTCGCTAAACTGATTTTAAACTAAATTGAGACTAAAATATTTTTCTTCTATTTAAAATAGTCATTCATATTTTGATTGCATGCATTCCTTTTAGCAAAAACAGCACTTAGATGAAGAGAAGATAATTTTTCAGATTAATTATCATACATAAAAGATTTGACATTATAAAACTATCTGTAATTTGAAAAATCCATTTATTATGTTTTTAAAATTTCAATAAAAGCCATCTGCCGGAAATTATTTAATTATCTACTCTTTTCATCTACTTTTTTAAAAGAATTGCTGTAGCTGGGAGAGTTTGAGAGAGTAGAAAAAATTAGTTTACTCCTTATAAAAGAACTCAAGCATTATGTGTCAGATAAAACGTCATAATAGTACAATGCAGTTTATATATATATTGTAACCAATCAACTTCTGTATACTATTATAGATTATAGTATGATAGTTATATTATATAATTTATTTCTGTAAAGGCATTAAAATCACATTTGCAAATTCTAAGGCATAAATTTTCAAATTTTAAACAAACCCTAACAAGTTTTATTTGAAAACTCAAATTCAGAGTCTTACAATCAGCCTTTAATTTTCACATAATCTCACCTAAGAACTTCCATAGTAAAAACTTGAAATATTCTAAATTTGACCTTAATGATTAAAAAAAAATTTCTGCTCAAAAACTAAAATTCTTAAAGTTAATCGAAATGTTTTTAATTACTACGACTTACACACATGTAAAAATTCAAATAAAATACTTAAGTAACTGAAAACGTTTTTACAAGCATAGATTTTACTGTATTTATGTAAATTTTATATAGTAACTTTACTAGTGCTCTGCTACTGTCAAATTGAATTTATACTAAAAAAAAAAAGTTTTTACGAATTAAATTTAGGTTTTTTGTTATAGTTTTTTTTTTTTTTGTATTTTACTATTAAAAAATTTTGTATACAATATTTCTACACTTTTATTTCAATTGTCTGTGGTTATATATTGTTGATCATTTGTGTCGAGGTTAAAATTCAATATTATAAAATATAATAAGCAATATTTAAACATTACTATCACAATAACAACAGCATAACAGTAAAAGTAATAAAATAATCATATAATAATAAAATTGTTTAGATAGTATGATACAAGTAAAGTTAGCACAAGTTAATGTACCTATAGTAGCAAAAAAAAACAAAAAATGTAGCAACAGTAAGTTGTAAGACAATAAATGTATTTAAAATAATATAATAACAAATTACAATTTGATTTGTTTCAGTTCTGAGTAATTTAAATGTATTATTGGAGTGGTTTTTGTTTATTTTTATAATTTTCAATTAAAAAAATACAAAAAAAAAATAATAAAAAAAAAAAACAATGAAATTGTTACAAGCTTTTCTTTTTAAAGCTTTTTATTTTTTTTTTTTTTACATTATTTTAATTTGAAAACAGGTCATTTTCTATCAATTTATTAAAATAAAATGTTTATATTACCCTTTTCGATTTGAGTAAATTGCCCTTGACTAGTTTTTTTGTTTTCTTTTTTTTTCAAAAGGGGAAAAACCTAAATTAGTTTTGGTAAATTGTTGTTGCTTTTTTTCTTTTTTTGATGTAATTTTGAAATTAAAATGTTTTAAATAACTAAACAGATTGTTATTATTATATCATTTATCCCCTTAAAGTAGGCAAAATTAACTATGTAGTTATAAAATAGTTGAAATTTGAAATAAATAATACTCCTATATTAATAAAAGTATTGGGATGTAAAAGGCCCAGGAGTAAGGAGTGTATCCTATCTCCGATCAAATGGGGGACAATATCAATTTCTTATAACATATAATAAGACATTAAAGAATATATTAATTCCCCAAAAATATGCAATTGCTTCAATGTAAACTTATAACAATTCATAAAAACAATAATCATTTAATATCAAATAAAAGAATTAGTTGTATGTATATAGATAGATTTATGTATATGTTATTTAATGTTTTAATCGTTATTTATCTGTATATAGGGTAAATTATTAATTTAAATAAAGATTTACTATTTATTATAAATTATTATTGTATTAAAAGTTATTATCCTTTTTTTATTATATCATAGAAATTAAATACAAATAAATGCAATTGTATGTGTGCAAAATGGATATATCAAATATAAAATAGATATTATGTATATTTAAAATATACGTATGTAAGTATATAACTTATTTGATGACTGGGCTTATAAAACTTTGCAACAACAATATAAAAGCCATACAATGATAAAATCTGTTTATATATATATATATATACATACTTATAAGTTATAAAATAATTAATTTGAAAAATAAAAAAAAAAAGTTATTTATAGAACCAAAAATATATTATATTTTTTGTTTTTTTACAAGTTTATTATATTACAAATCCATTTTGTAAATAATTGATAAAATAAAATCAATAAAAAATTAATGACTTTTTTTCTTTTACATATCTAAATGTATATATATGTATATTGTTTTTATTAAGGTAATTACGTATATTTTGGGTTTTTTATTATTCGGTTAAATTCTCTGACCCCCAAAGTTCTTAATTTTCCGCCATTCTAATAAAATTCAATTTAATGTAGATACTTATCATCACACTTAATTGAGACAAAATCGATTTATAAAAATTATTTTAGGGATATTTGTCCGCGTCCTTAAAAAGTTTCATTGTTTTTTGATTAAAGTAATCAAAGTTATTTTTTCAAGAATCTTAAAAGTAATTAATTTGGTTAAATAAAATTATTCTATTAAATTTTAGTTATTTATAAATTAACTTAATTTGATCGTGATTAATTTAACTTAAATTTTATTGATTACTTACTGATCAAAAAAAAATTGAAATGGAAAACTTCGAAGGTGTTCTTATATACGTATCTTACAAAGCTGGATACCTCGGCTTAACTTCTTTATTTATTTATTTGATATGTAATTTATAGTGAATTACGCAATATTGGTAAAATTCTCGACTTCCGGTACAATTTTGGGCTGATTTTAATTAATCTTATTTCTTTATTGCTTATACGAATTGTTATAAGTTAACATTGAAGTAATTGCATATCTTTAGGGGATTTTTAATTTTTTTATTCCTTAATGTCTTAATATAAGTTATAAGAAATTGATTTTGTTTGATGGAGGAAGATAGCATACATTTTGTACACCTAGCCCTTTTACATACAAATACTTTTGTTAATTTAGGAGTATTATTTATTTAAAACTTCAATTATATTAAGGGTTTAATTAATATTGCCTACTTTAAGGGGACATATTATAGAATCATAACTTTTTTCAGTAATTTTACACTCAATTAGATATCAGCGTTTATCACTATTGGAAAAACCAGTGCGGGACTTGAACTTTCACTCTTTCGTTTCGAAAACTAGGTGCTTAACCAATATAATCATCGAAATCCCCTCATACAAGTTTAAGTTTAGTAACTAACTATATATACTTAGTAATTTTTAATAGATAAGTATTTCCTTAATAAACTAACTTCAGTTAATAGGTATTTAAATTTACTATAAAAAACTTAATAGCAATTTTTTAAAATATAAATTTGTTGAAAAACTAAAGCTTCACTTTCTATACAAATTAATATTTTGTATACTTAATGTAATTTATTCATTTATTTAAAACAAAGTTGTCATTTTAATCTTTATACATTATACGTATCTGAAAGATGAATATGGAAGTTTATTTTGTCTTTTTTGAATCTATTTCATTTATTGTAAGGTCATTGTAATTTCAGTTTATTTTTTTTTTTTTGTTTTTATTTTTTTAATTTATAATACTTTCGTTTTTAATATACGTATATATATATATATATATATTTATTATCGGATGCTGACAGTTTTTTTTGCTGTATTAATTAAATTAAGTGATCGATGATTCATATCTCATATAATTATTAAGCTAGCAGCTTTATTATATAGATAATCAAAAAATGTTTAATCATAATTTTTGTCATAAAATAAGTTTTTAAGAAATTAGTTTATAAATAAATATAAATACATTGTACTTATATAAAATATTAAATTGTAACTAAGTATAAGTATTTAGTAGTAGCTTTTTATATACTTCTTATTTCCATTGAATATACAAATCAATATGCTATTGAATTTTAATTTATGATAAATAAATTGAAAATTTATTCCATTTTAATTTTCTAATTTATACAAATTACTTAATTTATAATTATTTTTTTATACATAAGTAATTCTGAAAGTCTTGAAATTATTTTAAAAATAAACTAAAATGTTGATCTGAAGGTGATAAATATATATTTTAATTTATATTTGGTTTTTGGATTTAATGATAAAATGTTTACTTAATTTAGTTTAATCTTTCTTTACTTTAAAATTTTTTTTACAAATTATGTAAATTTTTCTATTATTATTAAGCATAGTTTTTTTTTTTTAATTCTACTTATTAATTAGAATTAGAATTTACTTACTTACTTAGCTTTACAAAAATTAATTAAAAATATTTTAAAATTCATTAAAAAAGTAATTCAATAAAAGTTAACTATATTAATTACATTTTTTTTATTTTTATGATTGTAGACCTTAAATAAAGACTTACTAAGTACTTGAAAATAATTTTTAATATATTAAATTGAATTAAAAAATTAGCATAATTATGACAATAATAATAATAATGATAATTATAATAATATTTACAATAATATTAAGTATAAAAATAAGTATGAGTATTAAAAGTGATAATTTGTTTTGATTTTAGTCAATTTGAGTTCAGTTTTATAAAAAAGAAGATGTCAAATGTTTATTACTTATAACCTTTACTATTTGTAATAAAATTGATTTTATGTGTTTTAGAAGGTATAGTTTTAGTATTTTATAGGACCGGAATTGAATTTTTAAAAAAATTGTAATTAGGAATCCAAAGTTATGTATTTAATGATGTCATATGTCATGTATTAAATTAGGTTAAAATATCGAATCAACAGGTTTTATTGTCTTTTTTTTTTAGTTATAATTGTAAGTTTGTAATTTTATTATTGAAACCTTACAAATTTTATTAAAATTAATTAACATTTTATATGTACATATATACATTTTTTTGATTGATTTTGGGTTCAATATATTTTCAATCATTTTTTTTATTTTCCTTTCTGGGTATAAATTGTAAATTACAGAACATTGTTAACATCGTGTCAAGTTACATTTCATATATAGAAATTCAAAAAGTCCACCTTCAGGACTTGGTGATTATCAAAGTATCTGAATTAATTAAATACCAACTACTTATTAAGCTGATAATTCAATAATCTCTTTGTAGCCAACCGATATTGATAATGCGTATCGTCACTGATACACAATACTAATGTTACAGAATTTACAATACTTTCTCAAAAGCTTTATCTCATATCTATAAAGTTATGTAATAGTAAGCTATGTTAAGTTAATTATATAATGTTCAATTTAGTTTTTAGTTTCTTTAGAACACTTAACATTGTTGGAACAAATAAATATTTTTAGATCAGAATATAAACACCATGTTTAATTTATTTAATACCCAACAAATCGGTGACCCCGGCGTGATTTGTGGGGTTTAAAATTTTTGTTGCTTTAAAATTTAAATACAAATTGATTGAACACAAAGCTTCGCAAAAACAGCCAAAGAAGCAACGTTAGATCAAAGTAACTCACAATATTTTTTTGATTCCCTTGTAAATAGGTTTTAGTTCTTAAAATTTATATTAAACATTTTTTAATTTTATTAAACATACAGAAATTTAATGTGACACTAGAATGACGCTGTAAATAACACGTGTATTGAGTCATTATATTAATTTGAAAGTTTTTAGAAAACAATGGGCGGTGTAAATAAAAATTGAGAGAATTTTTAGAGTGAACTTTCTTGAATGGAATGAATTGGTAAAAGTGAACACTCCATTAGATACTTTTTTTTATAATTATAACTGTAATTTTAATTATAATTTTACTTCATATATTTCAAATTTAGAGTGTGCTAAGAAGCAACCATAACTATTATTGATTGTTCACTCACTCAGTCATATTTTTATTTACACCAAATTTTGGCATTCGAGAAAATCCTCCATCTCTCAAACGTCAAAAATTCTAAGTAGAGTAGTGTATATCGATAAGTTTATCGACATTTTTTTTTATTCACTCCAAATTGAGTATTCTCTCAAAAACGCTAAGTAAACACTCGGACTCAATTTTGTATTCATACCACCCATTAGCTCAGTAAAATTAATATAGGATTTAGTTAAATCAATACCGTATTCACAAAAAAATTTGATGTTTGCAATACAAAATTATTATTAAATAACTAATTAGTTTTATACTTTATTAAAAAATTAAAAATAGAAATATAATCAAATTAAAAATAAAAAATACTTTGTATATTAAAACACTGATTACAATATTTACTCGAAATAAAAAATAGTAGAAAAAAATTTCTCTAATTCTATTAATACACTTATTTAAATTAATTCTATATAAAATTGTTTTTTTTTTTTTAATTTGTACAATTAAACCAGTTTTTTGTATTACGATTATCTGTAAAAATAGATTTTGAAAATTTGTTAATAAAAAAATATCGTGAATTTAAAATTTTGCGCTAATTAAAGGGGCAAAAAAATGATTTGCCCTTATTTTGTGAATTAAATCGATTTAAATATAATTTGACAAATTATAATTTTAATATGTAGAATTTTTTTAAAAGAAATAAAAAAATGAGTAGTTTTCTTTTAATTTCACTAAAATTATTTATTTTTTACAAATACCTGTAGTCTATGACATGCAGACTTCTTCAGTACTAGTATTCGATTAACAAAATCTATGGCAATAATTATAAAATTTATAATTAATTAAAAATAAAAAATGACAGTAGATATTATAATTAAAATAAACCTTATAATACAACTCTTTTTAAAAAGAATAAGTTCAGAATATATATTTTTTTTTTTTTAATTACTCTCTGCAACATCAAATTTTCTTGGGTTTTTAATACGTTTCAAGATCTGAATATCGGAAATAGTTATTTGATGATCTTCCACTAGAATATGTTCCGCTACTTTTGAGCGGAACTCTCAAAACCCCAAATCACAAAATCCTAAAGTAACAAAATCCCAAAATCCCAAATTACAAATTCCCAGATCACAAAATCCCAAAATTAGAAATTTTCAACTTAAAAGTTAAAACATAGAGGAATCTTATAGTTTGGTACAAAATTTGAATTATACGCTTTTTCCAGAATATTTCTACATATGTATACGTGAGATTCGGAATTAGAAAGGATTTTACAGTTGGATTCAAAATCAGGGTTTCAATAATTTGTTTAGCGGGGGTTTGGGGTTGGTAGCCCCCACTATTTTTAAATTTTTATTTGTTAAAATATGAATGTAAAAAATTATTGGGAGGAATTTTATAGTTGATTACAAAATGAGGATTAGACGCTTTTTCCAGAATATATGCACATGAGTTAGGAATTAGGATGGGTTGTTTGGGTATACACAGAAAATTGTTATTTTTTTTTTTGTGGAATTTGTTTTTTGGAAGTATGGATTTTTTTTTTGGAATTATGGAAGTAGTAAGAAAATGTATTTTCGAAAAGAAATTCCTTTTTTGGTATTTTGTACTCAACCTGAATAAAGTTTTGCAATTTGGGATTTTTTAATCAGATGGTTTTAGGATTTTGTGTTTGTGATTTTGTGTTTGGGATTTTGTGGTTGGGATTTTGTAATTTGGGATTACGTACCCAACCTGAAACAGTATTTCATATTATATATTTTCATATTTTGTTTGTTTATTTTCAAATTTATATTTTTTTTTTTTCATAAAATTTGTATCTAAGAGCCATGTTGATTTTAATTCAGTTCAAATTGTTCCTATATAATATATATTGATATATAGTGTATATATATATTATATATTCGATTCATAAAAACTATCTATTTTGGTTTATTTCTTTTTAAATCTTTTTCTAGAAAAGAAAATTATTCGTTAATAAATATATAAAATATTTTATTATAAATATACTTAATAATCAATTTTTTTTTCGCATAGGTACGCTATATTTTATTTTTATTTATAAATGAAATAAAACTATCACGTTTTTTACGTATATATATATATATATATATATATATATATATTATTTAAGATATATAGTCTTTAAGAATAAAAAAAAAAGTTAAATTTGGTATTAAAGTAATGACGTTTAAATTTAGTTTATTTTTTTGTTTATTTATTAGTAATTATTCAAAAATTGATTGAATGTAACGAAATGATTTAATTCTATATAATTAATTGTAATCGGAATTGGATTTAAATTGAAATCTTTTACTTGCACTAATAATTTTTTATATATTAAGATTTAAATAACTAAAAGTATGTCAAAATAATTCAGGTGAATATACTTAATATTATGAAGATATCAAATTTGAAAAAATGCATTTAACGTCACGTAATAGAAATTGTTGTCATCTTTCACTGTTGAATGCGCATCCGAAAAATTAAATTTAAATCTTAAAAATGCATTTTAATAAAGATATCTTGAGATTTATTATATTTTCGAATGTATAATTAAAGATTTCCGGTTTTAAAGTCGTCTTTTTTTTATATGCGCTAAATGTCTAACGCGTACCCGATTAACCTTGTATGGAATGTGGTATGTGGATTGTATAGTGTGATGATATTACACCACTTTTCTTTAAGGAAAACAGAGGAAAGCTGGAAAATCACCCATTTCAACTGTGCGTGATGATATTACACCACTTTCTTTAAGGAAAACAGAGGAAAGCTGGAAAATCACCCATTTCAACTGTGCGTTTCCCTGACTATAGTGATAAAAATGGACCTGTGTTAAAAATGTACAGTTTGGTTACGAGGATGGGGTTGAGGAAGATTTCGGTATTTGTGTTGAGGATATATTGGTATAAGAGAAATATAGTAATAGACATGGTTTTAATATATTAAAAATTAGAACTGATCCTAATGAATTCCACATATACAATTTCTTAGGTGAGATATGTAGTACTAAGCCTGATAACATGTTAAACGTCTTAGGATTCCACGTGGATGTAATTCTATAAAAGTTTATGTAATGAAATATATATTGCAATAATTTAAATTTCTCAGTTACAACATTTTTGAATTTACGTGGATTCGGATTACAATCCTCAGATGACAGTTCGAAATTCTAACCATTCTGTCATTAAGCCGTTTACTGGTAGACTCACCTAATCTAAAGATATAAATATTTTCAGATTTTAAAAGCTTAAAGAATCTAGCGTCAATGTTTACTATAGGGTCAAAAATATTAATTAAATATTTATAAAAATAAAAGGCTCTATGAAGGCTCTAATCTCAGACATGTTCGGAACATACCTCCTCTTAAGCTTCAAAATAATCTTTTGCTTGTTTCAATCTCCTCCATCATCTTCTACCTTCGTGATCTTTGACTTCCCATCCCATCAGTATATTCTTCCAAAATGCTATTTTTAATAGCCTGGCCTGGCCTGGATTATATTTTCTCTTAAATTTTCATGATATCATGCTGCACATGTTTCATTCATAAAATTTTTTTTTTTTTTTTGCACAAATTCATTAGTGCTAGAGGAAGGAGATTTCTGATATAAATGTGTACATATATATGTAGGTTATATATATATAGTTACATATTAGAGATTATTCTTGAATGTCTAATATAAGTAAGAAAATTCTAATTGTAAGAAAAAAAAAAAAATTAAAAATAACCCTAAAAAAAAAATACACAACTCATAGGTCATGAATTTCTTGAGTTGTATATAAAAGGTTTTGTTTATTTGTTTTTCGTTTTTCTCTTAGTGAACTTTTTATATTTCTTTTATTTTTCTTATTTCATTTTCCAGTATCCTCTCATAATGTCATTGTTCTTTCTTGATTCTATATGCTTTGCATTTTTTTCTACTTGATTCTATATTTATTCCTATAAATACGACCACAAAATAAAATAGAAAAATAACTATTGATGTTTTGCTTTTTACTCTCTGATCTGAAACGAACGTTACCAAACTATGGATTTTCTTCTTTCTTTTCTAGGTTTTGTTTTTGCCAATACTTACAAAGAAAATTTTCATTTTGTTTTATTTTAACTTAGAAAATAAATTTTATATAACCATATAATAAATTTATTATATATTATACGGTGAGGTGACAAAAGTCCCAAAATAGGAAGTCCCCTAGGAAGTTATGACACAAAAAATAAATCCAAAGATTCTCAGGGAGTTGTTACTCTTTTTAGTGAACCAGAAGTTCAATAAAAAATGAATCATAATTCCCCATTATATTTTAATATGCGTGAATAAGTTTTGAATTGCTCTTTGAAAAGAAATAGAGCCGAATTGGAAAAGCAAACAAAGTCGTATTTTATTATTAAATCTTATTAAAAAATTTATGAAAATAAGAAGTCTATGCAACATTCGATATTAAGAAGCACCAACTTGGTTACAAAATTAAAGTTATCCATTTTTCCATATTATTTTTGAATTCGTTCAGCAAATGTTTGAGTTTTGCAAAAAGGGTCGAGATTTCGCGCATATTGGGTATTAAATATTGCAGTTAATAAAATAACCTCGGAAAACTTTTTCCCACTCATCGTGGGTCATAATTCCCTGAGTATTTTTGGCGTTTGTTTTTGAGTCTTAAGTCCCCCGAGGTCTTTGGACTTTGTGACTTTTTCACCCACGCTTATAGTTACATAGATTTTATTTTTATATAAATTTATAATATATTTATGTAAATTTTATTCTTGAATATTTTCTACTATTTTTTTCATTTCTTGTGTCGCATGTCACAATGAGAGAAAAAAAAAACTAAAAACAGAATTAATAAAAATGTATATATATATTTAACTAAAATAAAATGTGCACGAATCCAATGTTTTTGCCTTGAGCATTCTGAAGTGAAAAAAATAGAAAAAATTGAAACAAAAGAGAAATATATATATATATATACAATATATATATAGAAAAACTTAGGAAAAATTTTTCAAATTTTTATTTTTCATAGTTATTAAAAAATTTAAGTATTTTTACATTTTGAATTTAATTGAAGCAATTAGAAATTATTTTGATTATTTTTTTTTTTATTTTTTTTATTTTTTTTTTTCTGTTTTTTTTTTTGTCCTCACCCAATGTAAAATGAAAAAAAATTTACATAAGTATTAAAAACATGAAATTTGCAATCATCAGTGGGATTAGATATTAAATAAGTATTAAACAAAAAAAATATGGAAGCATTTCAAAAAAATTTATTTTTTTAATTTTTTTACAAAATTTATTGACATATATAATTTTAAATTTTGTCTCAAATTTATAGGAAAATTTTTATTTTATTATTTTTAATAGATTCAAGGCGCACTGCAAAATCATTTTTAATTTGAAATATCTTTAGCTTAAAAATTCTATTGACCTTGTCCATCTTCTGCACTAAATGCATTTTTGACATTTAGTTAGGATCTTATACTTTAATCTATCTAAAATATGAATTAGAAAATCTGAAATAAGCTGAACTTAATATTTCATAGTAATTAATCCTTAAGCTGCTGCACTAAACAGTTGAAAAATGTGTAGTTTTTAACTTAATAGATATCTTCTGTTATAAATCTCTGAGTTGGACTGATTTTTACTTGTAAGAAAATTTAAGAATATAACCTGTGAGTTATAAAAACCAACTTAAAAATTTTATAATTTTTTAATTTAAATACTTAGTAGTATTAATTTTGTCTAGATAACTATTCTTTTAAACCACTTCATTTGTTTTTTTCTTTACTTATTAGAACATTTTAAAAAATCGCCTGTGAGTTATAAAAACCAATTCAAAATTATTAATATTTTTTAATTAAAGTTGTAATTTGATGTCGTCTAGATAACTATTTTTTTAAAAAAATTTGATTATTGAATTATAAGAACCAATTAAGTCTACAATTCCTCTTTTGAACTTATGGATTTGTTTAATCTTTACTGAAAAGAAATATATAAATATCACCTGTGAGTTATAAGAATCAGTTAAAAATTATTAAGTTTTTTTTAATTCAAGTTGTAGTATTTTGGTTAAATTGATCTTGATCTTATTATACATATTTATAAAATATTAATAAAATCGCCTATCAAATGAGTGTAAGCATTATTTAAAGATTATTAAGTCTAGGCAGCTATCCTTAAAACTTCTGGATTTGATTGATTTTATTATATTTGTAATCGTTGTTATAGTTTTCAATATCCATTGTTTTTTTTTTTTTTTCTTAATTAATTTCCAACTTTCTGTTTGTACATTTCCTCTTTATAAAACACTTTTTTGAATTAATAAAACAATGATTATTTTTTTAAAACAATGAATATTCGTTTGCACAAGCAGTTTATAATTAACATTGGTGGGTTTTTTTTAAGTTCATTTTTGCATGAATAAGTGTTTAGGTTTTTTTGAAAAAAACTCACAGAACCACTTAAAAGTAAACCTCATTATTACTACAGTAATCCAATTCCAAGTTTTTTTTTATACCCGTATGACTAAATAGTCAAAGGGTATAATAAATTTGCCATTACGTTTGTGACGCAGAGGAGGAGGGGGGTAGATATAGACTCAAGTGTATGGATCGGATCAGAATCGAATTCGTTTTTTTTGCAATAGCCATCAACGTTATTTAGTTCCAGCCATTTTGGTCCATAGGTTCGGGTAGCTGCCATACAACTTCTTTTTTTATATGAGTATTACTCTGTACCTATTACTGCTGCGTATCTGAAATTCTGCCAAAAGTAGTTTAGTTTTATGGCCAAAGTGGCCAAAGTTTCTGCAAAATTCTACTGAAGTGGGTTCAAGTAGCTGCCATACAACTCCTTCTTTTATATGAGTATTACACTACACCTAACAAAGCTGGTATGTTTAAAATTTTGCGGAAAGTAATTAACCGGATGATATAATGTTTGTATTACGGTCATACGGGTATCCCAGAGTTGACACAGTCTACTCTACTACACTTTTTCTCGTTTTTTGTAAATTTTATAATTTTAAAACGATTCTTTAAAATCAGTAGGTACTCTTAAAAATAGTAAAAAAACTAGAATTATTTTTTTTTAAATCAAAATTAAAGAAGTTTTTTTTAGTTTATGGTTATTTTTTCATTTTATTTTAATCATTATGTTTCCTTTGCAATATTTACGTAGGTGGCGCTGTTATAAATTAACAAATTTTTTATTTTATTTTTTTAAACCAAAATAGTTATACCTAATAAGTAGGTTTTAGCACTCACTAATATTCTATATATTTATATACTTAAATATGTACATACATACTTACCTCATAAACTTTTTTATATTAAAAATTAAATTTCATTTATATATACATATATATATATATATATATATATATATATATACTAATCATAGCAAAACTCGCACTTATAATCTAAAAATACTTAATTCTTAAATATATAAATTAGTACATAAGTATATAATATATATATATAAGTATTTATCACCTTTGGAAATTAAAAAATTTGTAATTGAATGTAATATTTGTGGCCAGTTAAAAAAAAATATTAAATATAAAAAAAATTAGTAATAAGTTTTTGAGTTCAGTAGTATAATAAGTTGTCATTAAGAAATTAATTTATTAAACCAACTAAGTATTAAAAATTTATAAGATTTAGAGGTTTTAAAATTTCACTTCTCAAAGTATTAAAATAATAGATAATTAATTTAAATTTTAGATGTGAATAGTTTGGAGATGACATTAAAATTAAAAAAAAAAACTTCATCTTACTTTCACTAGATTTTTGTTGGTTTTTTCTTTATTTTTATAAAATTGTAGAAAAATGTGAAAGTTATATTAAGTATAATAATTACTAAATTTTTATTAGTTAAGTACTTTATTTTTTATTCTGACAAATTAATTACATTAATTTACATTAAGTAACTAAATATTACATTAAGTACTAAAAGTACTGTATAGCAATATACGATACATTGGAGTCTAATTATAGTACTTATAGTGTAAAAACTATATTTTAGAGCCTGATTAAAGTTTTTTAGAATTTAGACTTAAGAGTATCTAAAATTTATTAATGATTAGTGCTCCCCCTGTTTAGTAGTGTTCCTCCGTTACAGCAACAGCAGCAGCTACCCTAATTAGATTTTAGGGTAAAAACTATTTATTATACTCTGATTAAAGTTTATTTTTAATTTAAATTTGAGAGTATCTAAAATTTATAAACGATTACTTAATAAGTAGTATAGTGTCTACCTCCTGTTACAGTTATAGCAACAACAACATCAACCACTTATCACTAATCAAACAATAAAATATTTTACTTATATTTATTACTAAATTTTGTGCTTGTCAAAATTTTTTAAAGGCGTTTTTTTTTTTTAAATCAGAGCGCACTCAGAGCGGGTGACATCGTAAATGTCGTAAAAAAACTTCAACCTGATACAATGAGGAAATAACACAATATAAAAATTTTTAAACACATTGTGTCGAAAATACAATGTATTTTGTTTACAATTCTGATTGCGTCAAAATGAAATGTCAAAAAATTTAAATTTTTTCTACAGAAATTTTCTTTGAAAAGTATAAATTAATATTTAGACAAAATGAATATTAATTTCGTTAAAAAATTTTTCTTCAATTATTTATTGGACTGTGGTGAAGAAATAAGAGTTTCCATCACCTCAAAAATAAAACTCAACTGACAAAAATTCAAATTAAAACTTCAAAATTCAAATAACTTTAAATTTTTTTTTTGTGTATCCAAAAAATTTTCGATACTCAATTTAACAACACGCGTCGTGAAAATGGGTCGCGAACACAATGTAAAATGAATTTACGATCATGAGACAATGTGGAATTTTTAAGTTTACATTTACGATCATGCGACAATGTATTCACGACGTCGCAAAGACATTTACGATGTCAGGGAGCGTGCTCTATATGTACTCAGTGGAAATATATCGAGAACGGCTGAGCAAATTAGATTACAAAGACATTTTGACGTTTTGACGTTTGTTTAAGATTTTACTTGTAAGTCAAATGTTTTGTTTATTTTCAGTTATTAATTTTTAATTTAATTTAATTTTTTTGACAATTTGAAACGTAACTAAAATAAAAATGACAGTTTTTTCAAATCGTGTTTTTTTATTAAATCTGAACGCTCTGAACGTACTCTGTTCATGCCCTGCTCAGAGTTTACTCATTTTGTTCAGAGCGTGATCTGATCTATGCTCTGATTTAAAATAAAAAAAAAACTTAACTTTTTATCAAAATATAGTTAAGTTGTAACTAAAACTTATCAAAAAAAACTACTATTTGATTAGTGATAAGTTTTTGGTGCATTTGGGCATAGATACTTAAAAATATCTTTAAAATCTTATAGTTTTATGGTTTTTAATGTTCATAACAGAATCAACTAAATCAATAAACACTTTATCTTAATTTGTACAATTTCTAAATATATATGTATATAAGTATAAACTTATTAAATAAGTTTTTAATTTTCAATTATTCAATTAGTAATTCATTATAATCCGGTTTTCAAGATTATAATATGTGTATTACAAATTTACTAACTAAAATCAATTTTGTTATACATCCTACAGTTAACATAAATTAGTACTTAATTTTTTTTTTTTCTTACCTGTAAAATCAATTATCTGTAAATTTTTTTTTAAATATTTATTTCCTACAAAAAAAAAAACAAATTTTATTTTTTAATAATTATATTGAGTGTACGATAATTAATTTTCATGTGATTATCAAATTTTACTTGACAGGTGATAGCAAATTTTGTTTTTTTATTATTATTATTTATTATTGGTTCATAATTTATGTGATCTGATGACGTTTTTTTTTTTACCTGATATTTTTTTATACAAGGTGTTTCATAATTAAGTGCACTGCTAATTAATACCACTGCATAGGCATTTATGAGTAAATAAATTTTGAAACTTTACATGTAACATCATAGGGTAAATCTGATTTTTTTTAAGAAAAAATTGTTAAAATTTTAACATTTTTTAAACGAAGAGTTAACTTTTGCAGTTATTAAAACCCGTAAAAGATAGAAAATTGAGTAGGTGCTTGTTTAAAAGAGGATTTCTTAAACACTTATTAAAACATTTTATATACATTTTACAGAATTTTTATATTTTGTCTAGAAACAGAGTTAAGAGTAAAATTATGAAAACTAAAAAAAATTTTTGAAACTTCATTTAAGCCCCCATATCTTGGAAACTAGGGGAGGCCAGCTTAACGCACGATTTCATTTAAACACCCATATCTCGGAAATTAGGAGAGACCCAGCTTAGCCCCCGTACAAAAAATATGCCTAATCATAAGTACCTATGCAGCGGTATATAGTAGTCCACTTAATTAGGAAACACCCTGTATATTGTAAATCAGTAATAGTATACCATACCACATTTCCCATAAGTTGTTTTTCCAATTCTTGATAAGTTATAAGTAAGTATTTAATTTCTGAAAAAAAGTTTTATCAAATATAGTTTACTCTGCAATTGATTAGTTGTTTATTTTGACAGAATATCTTGTACCTATCTTGTATACAAATACATATATATATATATATATATATGTATATATCTAAACCATAGATGTGGTTATATACATACATATTTTTATATAAGTTTATACGTAATCAAATTGCATAAAAAAGTCATTGAAGGAATTGACATCAGAAAAATTAAAATAATATTGTTTTAAGAGACGGAAGGAAAAGTTTTTTTTTTAATATTTTTTTTTTTATATTTTTTTTCTATTTTTTTTTTGCAAATTGTTTTCAATTGAAAAATTTTATTAAAGTTTAATTAAGTCCCTTTTTTCTTTACTTATATAATTTGAAAAAAAGTTTTTTTTAAAGAAATTTTGTTATTTTTTTTATTATTTTTTAAATTTGATTCGATTGTGAATGGATGAAAATGAAGAGGAAAAGTTTTTAAAATAAAAAAAAAACAGAAAAAAGGAAAAGGAAGGAAATAAATTATATATATATATATATATATTTTTTTTTTACTTGTTAAAAATTCATATTACTTTTGCTTTTAATTTGTCTTCTTCATATTTTGTTATTGGTTTCCTTCCTTGTGCTTCCTAACATTGTTGTCATTGTTGAAAAATGTATGCTGCTGGTGCCGCTGTTACGTTTTATTGTTGTTGTTATTTTAATTATTACAATGTCCAACAAATTCAACATTTTTTATAAATATATATATATATAAAATTTTTCTTCGTCATATACTTTTTATTTTTTAATTTTATATAAGTATTAAAGAAGTTTAGAGTTCAAGGTCATTTTAAACATTATTTTATTTATTTTTATTATATGCTTAACTAAAATTAGTCTTTATATCTATCTTTATATATATATATAAATTATATATTAATACTTAACTATATAAAAAAAAATTAAATTGTGTAGATAAACCATAACTATATATATATATATATTTTTTATAAATTGATGAATAGATATTATAATCTGTTTTCTCTGTTAAATGATATATAAATTTATGAGTATATATATATATTTATATACTTATATACAACTTGTAGTATATATATATATATCTATATATTATATTTTGGTGTTCTTATGAATTCTAGTTTAGTTAAACTAACACCTAAAAGTATGTCTCATAAATTATCAACATTCCTAAAAAAGAAAATTTTCTTTTTATTATTATTTTTTCTTTTCTTTTTAATCCATTAAACAATTTTTTTTTTTTTTTCAAATTAAAAAAAAAAATAGAATTAATAATCAGTGATTCTCAAATGAGAATTAAATGAATGGGTTGGATTGAAATTTGAGATTATGAAATATAACTAATCAAATTAAGTAGTATTTAATCAATTTTAAATTGAAATTTTAAATTGATTCGGAAGGAAGTTGATTATTCTTTATTTCTAGTTATTTAATTTAAAAAGAACAGTTGTTGTAACATCAGCTGTTGATATGAACATTTTCAGTTTCTAAATTGATTTGGCAATTCTTTATTGAATTTAAAACAGACTGTATATTTTTAATTTATTCAAACATATTATATTATAATATGTTCAATCAGTCTGTAACAGATGTGTTTGATTTAACTTAATTTTTTTCAAGTACCTATTTATTATATTTTAAAATTAAGTATAAATGCTTTACTTAATTGGTTTTGATTGAACCTACAGGTTTATTTACTTTTCTATTTGTTAATTTTATTTTATAATAACTCAATACTTTTTTTAACAGTTTTTTTTTTATTGTATAATGACTGAAAATTTGGTTTGAACTCTTATTGAGGGAATGGTCTTTAATTTGAATTAATTGAATTTGTTTACACTTAAGATAATTTCTTATTTGGTAGGACTTTAACACAACAAAACCACACCTTTTTTGAATCAAACTTTAGAAAGGAACCTGTGATACAAATGTACAGCTTGGTTACAGGGATGGGAATATGGAAGGATTATGGGATTATGTTGAGGTTATATTGAAGTTTTGGATTTTGGGATTATGAGGAGTTTGGGAAAAATTTGGACAGATATTGAGGAGAAGCATGTTCATATTTTTTTTAAATTTAATTTATTCGTACACATACGAATTACCAACTTTAGGGAACACATTGAACGGAATATGGTTAAATAATCACGTCATGTGCATAACAAACGAATTTCATATAAGCCGTGTTACGCCGTCTTAACAATTCAACACAGTCGCCGAGCATTATACAGTAACTAATTTCTGTGTACCTATAAGGTGTATTAACTGTATTCTTTTAACGTATTCTGAATTGAAATAATGTAAAATAAATATGAATGAGAAAAAGTTATTCTAAAATCATACTGCATTTTTTAAGACTTTGATTGTCTATTCGCCATGATTCTACAATCTCTTCCTTCTTCTTAAAAGAAAACTTGTGAAATATCTGAAACACAACTATATTTTTTCACAATAAAACCACACAACTTTAATAATTTTGCCATTTAAAACTTTCAAAAATTAACTTATCTCTTACTATAGGTACAAAATATCTTTAATTTTACTAAAAGTACTTTACCTCTAAAAAGTTTGCAGAACTGTGCACTTTAGTTTAAACTTTGGAAAAAAAGTTTCACCGGAAAAAATGTATAAAAGTTAGATTAAATAATTTTTACAAATTTCTTAAAAGCAAATTTAACCACAAAAAAAAGAAGATATTATAAGTTTGTTCATAAATTATATGAATATAAGTTTGTTCATAATGTTTGTGTATTGTTTAAAATGAAAAGTTTTGACATCATAAACTATTTTCTATTTTTTTTTTTTTTATTTCTGATTAATAGTTGGATTTATGAAAAATACAAATTACGAAAAAAAAAGTCCAGCATTCCCTGCAATAACAAAATTACATGAAAAAAAAAATTTCCTTTGGGAATCGCTGATTTTTTCTTTCATTTTTTTTTTCATTCATTCTGTTTTAGTTATCTTGTATTATAAATTATTTTATCAACGACTTCTTAGTTCTTCTTATACAGCGCCCAGCGGTGGTGAGCGGACAAGAAAAAAAAGAAAAAAAAGCAAAACAAAAAATGAATAGACACGATAAACGAATTTAAAAAAAAAAAAAAAATGATTTGAAGAAGGGACAATAGTGGGAAGGGAAACAATTAAGTAAGTAAGAGAGAGAATGAGAGAGATAGAAAATAATAGCAGAAAAAATGGAAAAAAAAAATTCCAAACCATAGTATACTGCAGAAAATATTGTGCATCCAACATATTTAAAACTATATCTATAGATATAAGGTATAGATGAATCTTTATCAAAGAATAAATATGTATAATGGTGCAGGGTCAAAACTCCCAGGGTCATAAGTCCGTATGGGGCTTATGACTAATAGCAGTGAGCCATAACACTTTAAAGGACTTATGACCCTGGGAGTTTTGACTCAGCGTGGTGGGTCATAACTCTTTTATACAGTTTTCAGCTGAAAGGTTATTAGTAATATTAAAGAATATATTAATTTTAATTATATGATATCAGTGACGAGTGCACATTTTGAGGTTGGTTTCGAAATCTGAGTATTCACTTTTTCCAAAATTAAAAAAACAACAATAATTTTACATTTAAACTACATTTTGAAAGGCTATTTTGAAAAAAGGGTAATCCTGATATTGTAACCAAAGTCTCGCAAACATGAATTCATAAATACCCTGGAAAAAATGTCAACTTTGATTTTTTAACCAAATATACTTCTTAATATAGTATCTCGCATAGATAAAAATATAAATACATATTGTTGTACATCTAATATTTTACTTATATATATTTTTATATTATCATACTTTAAATTAATAAAGATCAGAAAAGACTTTCAGAAATTATTTTAAAATTTTGACTTTAATATATTATTACGCTCAATCACACAATTCAAGTTATATATGGTTTTAAAACTCAAAATTTAATAAAGGGAGTTATAACTCACTAAATGGGTCATACCTCACTAAATGGGTTATAACCTCGTAAAGGGACTTATTACCCACTTGTAAAGGGACTTATATCCCACGTAAATATTTTAAATTGAATAGAAGCATTTCCATTCTTAGCTAGATATTTACTAACAATAGTATATGCTATGCTTTTATACAATATATTTTAATTGTATGTGTATGTAATATTTATGCATGTATGAATGCATGATGCAGTATTTTAAAATAAGAAAACAAAAAGTTTTATAATAAGCTTACATATAAAATATATATATACAAGAATCCATGACATATCTCTTTTCATCCTTTATATTCTTGATAGTTAACTAAAACCTCTTTAATTTCCCCCACGATTGTCGTTTGATTATAAAAAAAAAAACAAAACAAAAAAAAATTAAAAGGAAAATTAAAAAAAAAAAAAAAAATAATAGGAAAAAAAGAAAAAAGAAAAGAGAAAAGAAAATATATAGAAACGACAAACAGTAAACCTATGATCTCTGATGTCAATTGAAATAACTTATTATTTTTTTTTTTACAATTTTTCTAAAACTTTTAAATGTACTGTTATATCTATATAAAAATATGTTTATTTGTATATACCTATATGTATGTACATATATATACTAAGGTATAATGTGTGGTAATTTTGACCTTTGTTTTGTCGTTTTGCTACAATTCATATATTGTTACATGTACTTACTTTATTATCTATATCTATAACTACACATACAATATATAGTTATGTAGTACACATGTAGCATAGAATAAAGCTTTTTTATTATTATTATTGTTGTTTTTTTTAGTTCTTTTAATGCTCTTTTTAACTTGCATTGTACTATTAAGTATGTATATAATATCTTACCTTAATACACTATAGTTATATATATATATATACACCTATACACTTTATTATTTAAAAGAATAAAAAAATTTAAAATAGAAAATTTTCCTCTCATAACAGACATTAAATAAACTTTTTTTTATTTATTATTTGTTGCTACTACTTCTGTTATTATTTGTTTTTCTTTTAATTTTTTTTTTCCAATTCCACTAATGTAATTTTAATGTTTAATGTGAAGCTTATTAGTTTCCTTTGACGTTTATAATTCATTTAAAATTATGGTAGGTATGTGAGAAAATAGGAAAAGTGCAAAAAATCAAGAATTAAAAATGGGACATTGGAATTAACTATTAGGTTTATTTATTTTAAAATTAAAATTCTTAAAAACGTATGGTGCCTATTTTATTTCATGGGGGGTTGTAATTGAAATTTATATTTTAATCTGATTTTCTTTAAACAGTGTGAATTAAAAAATAGACCATTTTGATACAATTTTTTCCCACTAATGTAGCTTAAAGTTGAGGTGGTTCAAGTCAAAGGATTTTTTAATTAAATCGGCCACTCTGCTGGATGCAATACAATTGTTTACAGTTACTTGGGGAAAAGCAAGTCTTGTATTACTACATTCTTGTATTATAATATTCTTGTATTACTTAAACAGCTAATTATGACACACTAAAAATATTTTGCCTTCAGTTAAATGTTCTGTATAGGTAGAGGTAACGTTTTACAATACTGGTACTAGAAGCTACCATCACTTAGCCAGTATTTACCAGTAACATTACCATTACTTACCAGAACTTAACCAGCATATACCATCGGTTTTTACCAGAACAAATACTTTTTAAGTATTGCCAGTATTTTCTAGTAATAGCAGTATTTAATAGCATCAGTAAAAACCAGTACATTACCACTATTTATCAGTACTTAAACAGTATACCATCAGTATTTACCAGTACAAGTACTTATTAAGTAAAATACTGGTTTCAGTACTAGCAGTATTTACCAGTTACAACCAGTAAATTATCATTACTTACCATTTCTTGACCAGTATGCTACCAGTATTTACCAGTACCAGGATTTACTTAGTACTGCCAGTATTTTCGAGTACTAGCAGTACTATTATTACTAATTAAGTACTACTTAATGTAAAGTAATGGTTGCTCCCAGTATAATTATTGTTACTGGTACTTGTATTTTTTCCAGTATCAGTAAAATTACTTAATTTATTTTTTCCAGTAACAATAATGGTGCTGGCTTGTTTACTTAAGTACTAAAATACTGGAATTTTGCCAGTTCTGAGTATAAGTTATTTAAAAATCTATTACCTTCAGAAATAAACAGTTGGTCAATTTAAAATAAATTGTCTACAAGTATAATTATACTTCTAAAAAGGCTACTTACAAATTAGTTGTTTAAAATATAAAAAGAACCCCATAAATGCACGGAACACAATTTATACTTACATTTCTTTTTAATAATTTATGTGAAAGTTTACAGACATAAAAAAATTCATCTGAAAAAAAAAAAAATAATTATTTATTTAATCAACCAATCTGTGTACAAAATATTAGATTTAGATATACAAGAGTACAAAATTGACGACTACCTCTTTGCATCTTATTATTTCTTTGATTTTCTGTCAAAACTCGAACAAGAATTTAAAAGAAAAATATAGAAATAGTCAATGTAAAAGTTAAATAAATATAGAAATACCTTCTTATACTCTAAAAATTAATGAACATAACAATGTAGTTACACGTATAAACCTGTGTACTCTTGTAACTTGTACAACTCGTGTCTTTATGTACGTAAACATAAATGAAAAACAGAAGTGAAAATTAATTAATATTTAATTGGATATATCTTATACACAACTATAACTTGCTTGTTGCCCCTAAGCAATCATTTTTTTTTTAACATTTTTATAATATAATTAAAAATATTTTATTTTTTATAAAATTTTTAAAATTATTTAGCTTTTGTCATTTTTAAAAGCAAGACCAAATATTGGTCTCGTGCATATACTTTAAAAATTGTCCTCATTTTTTAAAAAAAGAAAACATATACAAAAACAAACTGACAAAGTTTAATTTTCCTTTAATAATGTCAGACCTGATTTTTTTTATTTTGTTTTTTATCTAATATTAAAAACATTCTTTCAGATGAATAGCTATAATATGTTGCACACGAGTTTCAAATTTATAAAATTTAAAATAAAAATAAAGGACATAACAGCAAAATACAAAATACAAAATAAAACTACAGAGTCTACCAAAAATAGATTAACAAAATATGTATGTTGTCATTATACTTAAGTATAATTTTTTTTGTTTTTGTAGTTGACACTTTTTTAATTTTATCTTTATGTTAAATTGAATATAATTATGATTAAAAAAATAAAGTGGTCTACCGGAAAATTAATTTGTTTCACAGCGGGTAACGTTATATTGTACGTAGTCGACAGAACAAGGGAACCCAAATTTTGGTTTCATTTTTGCAACCTTAATATTGCCTTCGATCAATTCAATTTTAAATACACAAACTTTTGTTTAAATGTCATCGAAATGTCATAAATTTAATTTGAAATCAAATAATATCGTTATCTGTCATTTCATTTTGACATTTGATGGATTTCATATTAGCTGTTTGTAATATTAAATAAATTACATATTAAAAAATAATAAAATGTTGCAATCTTAAGACTTGCACTACAAAATTTTAAGCTTAAAATCTAAATTAAAAATGACATGTGACATTTATTAAATTTTAGGCTTAAACAAGTTATCTTAAACATTTTCAATTATGAGAAGATTTTTTTTCAACTTCTTATTTATTTCTAATCAACGAGGATCCCAATTTCATATTTTGGAATGAAATTTAAAGTTACCTTTGTGTAATTTTAAAACAGGTATAAAGTATTGAATATTATGAATTCAATAAATATGAAATGATTTGAGTTTATGTAGATGGGTTTAACTTTTAAGCATTATTTTTTGAACGTGTGTTCTAAATAATACTTGACAAATTTCGTCCGAAAGGTCCTTTATAACAATTAACTTTAAAATCTTGCTTTAAGATGTATTCTTTCTAAGGCAGTGTTTATTCTTAGGCAATTTATTACAAGTAAAGGCAGATTTTATTTTTGATTAAAAGTTTTCAAATTAAGAACTAAAGTATCAAAAAATAAACAAAACTTTCTGGTAGACCTTTTTGACATATTTCTTTGTTTATGCAATATTGTTAGTAAAACAAAACTTGTGAACCCTAAAAAAAATGAATTTTCCTTAAATAAGTTGTGGGTTTTTTTTTTTGTTTATAAATATGAAGAAAAATTTTTGTGGAAAAATTTAATATTTTGAACCCAAAAGAATTTTTTTTTGTGTTGTTTTCCATTGCAAGGATCTGCTACCGTTGTTTCATGTTTCGCTTTTTTTTTTTTTTTTGGATTTTCTTTATTTTTTTTTTTTTTGTTAATCGATTTTATAAATAGTTTCTTAATGGCTCATTATATGGCTTGTTATGTATATATATATGTATATGTATATAATGAAGAAAAGGGAAAAATATCATTAACCAAAAGGATTTCAGGATAAGATAGGATAGGTATAGTTATATATATGTATTTTTCTGAATTTTGTCATTATGGTTTTCGTGTATATTTTGTACTAAATGAATGACATAAATAGGTTGCCTAAAGTTAAACAATATTTTAAGAGAAACATTCCCCATGTTTTTTTAATTTTTTTTTGTTCTGGTGTTTGTGGTTTTTTTAACCCAAATTTGGAAATAACAAGAATGCGAAATTCGTAAGAAAGAAAATTTGACATTAAAAAATTGTTTAATAATTAATTTTAATGGGGGTTTGGGTTTGAGAAATATTGGATTTTCTTTTTATATGCGTGTTAAACTTTTTAAATATTTCGGAAAATAAAAATTTCCGGGTTAGTTTATACATAATTAGATAAAAAAAACAAAACGTAAGCAATTATAATTAATTAAAAAATTAAATAGAATTAATTGACAAATTAAAATGTGTTTTTTATTATGTTAAATTTTTTTCTTAAAAAATTTATTAAAAAATCTGTCGAATTTCATTTTGAAAATTTTTATTAATCGATTTTTCAATTTTTTGAGATTTTTTTTTTGCAATCTTAAGTTATGTAACATTTAACAAGACATAATATATGTTGCAATTTTTCATTTTGAATTATTAATTGGATCTGTGATATATAAGTATGAATTAAAAGGCAGGGCACACTAATTGTTCAACTGTTAGGCTAATAAGCCTGTTTTATCATAGACCGTTGGAACAGGGGGTCATATTATATTCTTATTATTAGAGTTAATTTTAATGAATTTCATGTACAATTTAAACATGGGATATTAACTACTACGCCTTAACAGGTAGAAAGATCTTTAAATTTCGGTAAATACAATTCTATTTGTTATATATTGTAATCATTTTATATTGGATTACAAGGTATTTCGGTTTCCGGAAGTTTTTTTAAATTAAATTACTTATTTGTTTATATTTTGCATTTTTTTATATTATTATACAATGTTTTTTTTTATTAAAGATAAACACCCCTTTTCTAAATTCCCTCGTACAATTAAGTCGGAGATAATCTACGAAATAGCGATTCTCAATTCCGACTTTATTTTAAACAAAAACTGCAAAAATCAAAAAGATATATTCATTCGTACAATATTCGTACTTCATATTATTTAGTTATCAGTTTACTTTTGTAAATAAAAATTTTTAAATAAACTTACATTTTTATTAAATTTTTTAGTTAACTTTTTTTATAAAAATATTTAAAATCTTTTTTCAAAACGTTTTTCAAAAATTTTTTAACCAAAAAATAACACAACAACTAGTCGTAGTCAAAATCAATATTAAAAAAATTGATATTATATATCTCATCATTTTTTATTATAATTAATCTAAAAGTAATGTTCAAAAAACTTTCTACTCTGTTCTACAAAATAGAGTTTTATTTTATTTATGAATTTCTATTTTACAAAATTGAAAACAGTTATCATCAAATTTACTTAGAAAAATTAATTCAAACGTCATAGTTGCCATTGCAAATTTAATTGTCTACAATTGAATTTACAATCGCTTAAGAAAATTTAGAATTTTAATATAATTTTATTATTTTGAACTGAGTTGAGTTTCTAAGCTGATAAATGGTATGCCGAGTTCAGTTCAAAAACCAGGAGCATTTTTACTTTTACCGGCCTTTCGAATGATAATTTTCCATTAAAACCCCTGCGCCATCCAGTGTCTATTTTTGTAATTATTCATTTCGAATTGTTAATTGTATCTGTGATGTACAATTATTAATTAAAATGTTTCGAAACATTATGTTGAATTTTTTTTCATTTCGAATTGTAAATTAACGCTGGGTGGCACAGTGGTTGGAGTGCCGACCTTTCATGCGAGAGGCCCCGGGTTCGAATCCCAGTGAAAGCGAAAAAAACTTTTATCTGGTTTTATAACTCGACTCAGCTACCATTCGCCACTGGGTTCAAATTAATGGCTTAATCAATAATTAATAATTATATATCTTTAATAAAAAGTACATAAATATTATATTGTTATATTTGTAACAAATGTAAAATACAAACAAATAATTTAATTGAATAATATAACTCACAGATATAGAAATACCATATAGCTCAAATACAAAATATTACAATATAAACAAAATAGAACTGTATTTATTGAAAATCTAAGACATTTCTACATGTTATAAGGCGTAGTACTATCTCATGTTTAAATTGTATGTGGAATTCATTTGATCAGTTCTAATATATGAATATATCTCCCCTGTTCTGACAAGCACATATATAGTCAGGCTGTTTAGCCTATCACAGTGAACAGTTAGCAAGTAGAGGTGCCGGCAAAAAAAAAAAAAAAAAAAAAAAAAAATTGCATCTGCGATATAAAAGTATGAATTAAAATGCCTTTGTACATGTTATCATTTAAGTACAATAAGTCTTTTAGAATTAATTTGATTGTAAAAGTATTTTGCGGATACATACTAATATAAAATATCTGTCAACTCTAAAGATTCGTTTAAATTTTCAACTTTCACCATATTAAAAATTTTATTTTTAACTTTTTAAACATTGCAAAAAAAAACTTAAATAAATTTCAAAAATTTTGTTGCATTTCATTTTTACCGCAATACACAAAACTCTACTATTCATTCAAATTCTATTGGGAATTTCAATGTTTCTTTTTTTATTTTATTTATTTTTTTTTGAAATTATATCAATTTCAATTATAATTAATTCTATTCAAAATGTGATTCCACTTAAATTCAATAAAATAAAAAATGTGTATAATAATGAATTTAAATTTTGAAAAAAAAAAAAAAATTAAATAAAAAAAAAGATTATTGCAATCACTTTTAATCATAATATTCACAATGATTTTAAATTTTTACTCTTTGAATGAAACTTTGCAAGATTTTTTCATTTTAAAAAATTTATTGGTCTTTTCTTTTGTTTTTGTTGTTGTTGTTATTTTTATTTTTTTTATTTTTTACAGTCACAGAGGAAAACTTTTATTTTTTTATATTATTATTTTAATATAATACAAAGTTGACATACTTTTTGAACATTGTTTATATATTAAATTACGTGCATGTGTGTAAACTGTATAGTCTACTGTATATTGCACTGTATACAGTATGTATACTTTGACATATAACAATAATTGTGAATAATAATTTTGACCATAACACATGAAAAGCCATTATAAAAACAAGAAAAACAAGAAAATGATTATGAAAAAGGAATGAAATATGTGGATGGTGGTATATTTACTTAGATGGTTGATAAATTGTTATAGGTATATAGTAGTAGTGTTTGTGGTCATGTTTTAAAACTCGTAGGATATTTTATAATAACCAAAGTACTTATATGAAATATTTCAATTAGAATGTCGTATCTTTTAAAGTATGTAGGACTTTATGAATATGTACAGTGTTGCCAAATTTAAACATTAAATCGCATGGGAAACTACTAATTTGTATGTAATTTTTGAACTTAAATTTCTTCCAATAAAATGATAATCCTTTATAATGAATTCAACATAAATTGTTTTTAAATATTTAATGATAGGTATAAATAACATCTTGTGGCTTTGCATTTCCACAATTTGCTTAAACAAAAAGTTGAAGAAGTTTTTTTGACAAGCAGTTTTTTCAATGTATTCAAATTTCATGAATAAACTGTCAACTTGACAAATAGCGAATCGGTTTTTGCTGCCTATATGTAGTAGGAAAGTGTACCAGAAAATAGCATAGGGCGTTTTTCTTTTTCTCATCAGATCAGTGCTCAGAGCAGATGTCGTGCGATCAGAGCAAACTATGCTCAGATATAAATTTTATCCGAACTATCACGCTTTGATTTAAAAAAAAAATGTTCAAACACACAGATTGTCAATTTTTATCCAAATTATTTTCTAATGTCATTATTGTTTATTGCATCAAAATTTATTTTATAAAATTGAAATTTAAAAGATTTAAAATTTTAAATTTTAATCTTCCAAATCTTCGTTCTCCATTTTTTAATATTAAAAAATCAAAATTTAAGAAAAAAACTTAAAAATAAAATGTCTTGATATACGAGATATTTTTTAATGGCGTTTTTATTATTTTATTCTTAAATTGACGTTTCTTTGTTTGACAACTCTGTGAAATCTGAGAAATTTTTTAAAGCTAATAGATCGTGCTCTGAGCACTCTGCGAATTAAATAAGAAACACAGTCAGGATAATCTGAGCACAAAAAGAAACACATATTTTTAGTTTGACAGCTGTGAATCTGCTCTGATGAGAAAATGAAAAACGCCCATAGTATCAATCTAGTATAAGAATGTAATGTAAGTATGTATCTACTAGGCAAATGCAATTACAAATATAAAAATTTTAAGGAGTTAAACTAGGAGTCAAATAGAGCTGAAACAGTTATGAAAACTTATTAATTATTTTAAAAATAACTCCAAAATAGTCATCTTGGCAACACTGACATATATAACTATGATCTCTACATATATGTTCTTTATTTCCTATATTTTTTTAAATTTTCCTTTTGGAATAAAATATCAAAAAAAAAAAAAAAAAAAACGGTAAATATTCTTTAAAATATTTTTTTTGAAATATTTATAGTGCAAAAATGCAGTTTATTTTTTTTTATAATTTCCATCTTGTTACCATTTTTAATAATGTAAACACAATTTTTATGACATGGATATTTCTATTCATAATGTACAATTATAATGTTGCGGTATAAAATTTATAATAAATGTATGATTATAAATATATATATATGTGGGTGATTATTTTTTTTCTTGCACATTTCAAAATTTTTAAATTTTAAATTATTTTTCTTTTTTTATGAGCCATGGTATTTTATTAAGCAAGTTTCTAGTTTTCACTACAATATTCTGAAATGAGCTGTACACTTTTGTCAAAATTACACATTTTAGAACAAAATTAGTAAACTGAGCTCCGCAGATTTGTCCATTGCGTTACTAAAATGTAAAATGTTATATAAATGTAAAAAAAACAAATAAGAAAAGCAGTAATCAGCTTTTCGTATTTTATTTATTATAAATAGAAAATTGCTATTTAAAAATTAATAAAAAAAAGTATATAAGTTAAAAAAATTTGAAAATTTATGTCCGTCGTGTTACTTTTTATCAAAAAAATTTCAAAAAATATTGAATTTCGCTGTTACAGCAAGCACGTATAGAATATTTCATATCACATTAAAATACAAATAATATTTATATATCATTTTAATTAAACAAAACTTTAATAAAGTATCTTAAAATTAAATGAAAATAAAAATAAAGTCTTTGTAAGCAGGGACAAAAAGTAACACAGTGGACAAAAAAGTAACATAGGGGACTCTAGTCAAAAAAAAAAAATTAATTAAATACATTAGCATTGAAAATTATAAAGAAAATTTTAAGAAATTGGCGAGGAGTTTGCTTTTCAATCAGATTTTTATTTTTGTGATAATATTTCACTTTTTATAGCCTTTTTTTTTATAGCCGTCTTTAAATCAAGTTTTTGTCTTTCCCTCTACCTCCTCTGCTTTTTAGCTGGTGGGAAAGATTTTTTTTATTGGGTTTGGGCATATTCTATTAACAATTAATAATATTATAGCATTTTTTTTTTAGAACTATACCAATTTCTTACCAATAAGTCCACTGCGTTACCAATTTGTCCATTGCGTTACCGCGCTAATAGTAATACAATGGACAGGTAACGCAATGGACAATTTTACTGAATTATTTAAAAATATCATAATTTATTGAACACATAATATAAAAATTAGTTTTTTCTAAAAGTGCTCTTTTTATTACTTTATATTTTATATAATAAAATATTTTAATTTGTATTTAAGTCGAGATAAACTTGGTAACATAGTGGACAATTAATAAAAATACATACTTATACGTTTTGGAAAATTTAATTTTTTTTTAATTATAGCTATTTTTTTGAAAACTTTTCAACAACAGAATAAAAATAATAAATAGTTTTTGACAAATAACAAGAGCCGCGCAACTTATTTAAGAAACAAACCGTTTTAATTTAAAAAGTAATGCTTCGGTAACACAATGGACAAAACCTAGGGACATCATTTATTTTGCTAAAAAAAAGGTTAAACAAAATTTTTACCGCTTCTAAAATAAAAAAATTAAACTTATAATAACTATAATTTAGAGTCTTGATTACCCAATTTATACCAAAGGCAGTATTAACAGAAAAAATTAATCCAAAAGTCAAAAAATTAAGCTCGGGGACATAGCATTTTGCTATAGGTACCGTATGCTTTTTTAATTTTTAAGAAAAACTGTTTAACATAGAATTTTCAAATGAAATGGGGGCAATGGGGAATCGTTTGTAAAATTAATATTAATTATTAATTTTTCTGTATTTTACTTATTTAAAAAATTATAAAAAAATTGATTCCAGGACATGAAATGTGCAATAAAAAAAAAAATCACCCATGTACATATATAAAAAATATAATGTGTAATTGTATGTATTTACTTTGCAGTTTTCTTTTATAATAAATTAAAATTAAAAAGGAAATTAGAAAATGAAAAGTCAATATCAATTGGTTTTCTTTGACAAATAAAATATTCTTTTGAAAGGTTGGCATTTCATATACATATATATATTGATAGTTGGTGGTATTTACACTGGAAATTCATATTTTAAATATGTATTTATTAAATATTTTGACTTTTGACTTATATGTAACATTGTTATGAAACTTTTAGGATTTTTCATAGTTTTAATTAACATTTAAAATTGAATTCAACATAAAGTAGTTATTTTTGAATTTAAAGTACACAATTAATTTTTTAAGATACACCTGAATCAATGCCATTTTAGTTACAAGCCATTGTGCTAATTTTTTTTGATAAAAGTTTTAATATTTTAAAAAGAAGCAACTCAGAAGAAGAGTGGGAAAGTAAAGTTAAAATTTAGAGATTTTTTAATTTCATTTTAAGTCTGATTTTTATATCTAAGGACAAAGGGCTTAAGTTAAGGGCTTTTTACATTTTTTCAGATCATAAGTATTTAAGGTTTTCATAAAATATAAATGAAAATTATTTTAATAATAATATGGAATATAAAAAAGAAGATCAGCCATGATTTTATAGGTATTTAATTGAAAAGGTGCATTTTTTCGAACAAATATTCTTTTAAAGATTACAAATAAATTAAGTCTCCATTTTGAAAATTTCCCCTGTAGAGGCCTGAATTTAATATATAATAAGATCTGGTCCCTGTTGCACAAACCGCTTATCACTAATCATATAATCATATTAATAAGTTTTTTTTTGCATCCAAACCATATTTTATAATAATTCAATAAAATTTTGATTAGAAAAAATCATTCTACTATTCAAAAAAGTTGATTTTTTGATTAATTGACAAATGAGAAGTGTTTTGGTGATACAAAAGAACCCTGGGTTAAATTTTTCTCTATACTATCCTCCAATATTACATAATTTCAAAATAAAAACGGGTAAACAAAATGATAAGTTATCGAACGTCATTATAATTATTAAGTGTGTATTATCATTTCATCATTATCTTTTCAATTATTATTACGATTAACTACCAAAATACAAAAAAAAAAAAAAACAATAATACCAGATTATATAAAGGTCAAAACTATATACAATATTTAAACAATTTAATTTCTTTATAATCGCTTAATTATTATGTTTGTCATACATTTTTTATCTGTATATTTGTTTATTTTACATACAAGTATTTATGTATAAATTCATATTAATATACATGTATATATTAAATTCATATCAGTTATTATAAAATAAATATTCCTAAATAAAAATAAACTAAATGAAAGGTATTTAACTTTCATGTTTATCTCAAAATGAGGTAACCTTCACCTTTTTAATAGGTTTTATTTTTTTTTTTTACATACATATATATACATATTTAATTATTGTGTTTGCACTTTAACTATAAAATTAATATACAGGGTATTAATATTAATTATTATTAATCGAAGATTTTTTTTTAATACATACCTAGGTACAAAATATAGGTATGCAATAAATATATTTATTATTTATTTGTATATATGTATTGTATAGAGATGTTAAGAAAATTTATAATGAATTAAAAATGAGTCACGCAATTATTAAGTAAAAGTATTGCAGTAAAACTTGTTATAATCAATTCGTCTGCAATTTTTATTTATATTATAACTATTTTATTTATTTTTATTTTTACAGTGTGCCTCTAAACTTTTGTTGTTTCTGGTTTTATATGACATTTCAAAATATATTTTGCGATTTAACATTTTGTTCGAAACTTTACTTTTTTCGAGCATTTAGTTCGAATCTATTAAATGTCATGTTGACAGCTTTAATAAACCTAACTATAACGGCCTTCAGACATATAAACCAATTGAAAGTTTTGAAAATATGAAATGTCATTTTGACAACTGTAATAAACTTAAAAAATCTTTCGTTATCTTTTTCAATCTTTGGTCAAGTCTTAAGATTACGATTTTTGAGTCGTTTAAATTTTAAGTAATTTTAAGAAATTTTATATTTGACATCTAATGTATATTTGACATGTTTTATAGTTGAAAATATTTATTTTGATTTATATTCAATATAAAAATTAACTTTATAAGTCCTTCATTTTAAATGTCAAAATTGGTGTGAATGTGGTCAAACCTTAAGGTTACACTTTGATTCGTACGCAATCTTAAGAAATTTTATATTTGACTTGTTTTATAAATTAAAAATATTTATTCTGATTTATATTCTTAAAAATATTAACTTTTACTTGCAAATTAAATGTCAAAATTGGTGTGAATGTCAAAATGTAAAAGTTTCTAAATTTTTATTTTAATAGTATCAAAAAAGGGGGTCACTGTACGCAAATAAAACATGACTATTTACAAATATACGTATAATAATATTAAAAAAATTATTATTTAAAAAACATTTTTTTTTAGTAGTTATGTTATACGAGTTATATGATTGAATATTGTCTTACTTTTCCATTTATTAAAGTATTGAATGAATTCAACTTTTTCTCTTTTCTTTTTCACTTTAATTTAATTGTTGTATTTGATAATTTTTTTTTTCATTTATATTATATTTGTTTTATAAAATAAAGATTTGTCTGTCTACACTTGAATTAAAAAAAAAAAGTAGGTATGTTTTTGTTCCTCTTTTTACGATAAATGAAAGCTAATGATGACTCAATGCAAAAACTTAAATAATAAAAAACTAAATTAAAAAGAAAAGACAAAATGTTGATTTGTTTATGATTACTAAATTTCTATATACGTAAGATTTTCAAGTTCTTAATTTGTATTATTACTGTATGTTTTTTTGACACAAATTCGAAAGTCTGTTAAAAAATCAAAGATAAAATATAAAAACTTGGTTTCTATATTCTATAAAATGATGACAAACATTTTAATTTTGTTGATTTTAGAAAAAAATATAAATTAATATTAAGTACTTATTAAGTCCATTCACTGTTTGTGTCTAATTGTTTTAAAATATAAATGGCCGAGATTTTATATAAAAGTGTCATGACACATTTTAAAAATTTGGATTAATTACATTTTGTAAGAGTTAAATAGCTAGTACTTATTTAAAACTCACAGATATTAATGTAAGTTGTACTTATTTAGGATATCTTTCATGTAAGAGTAAAATTGCAATTACTTGATAGATTATTAATGTAATCACTTAAGTATGACACATTTTATGAGGGTACCTATTTAAAAATCACATATAATGATGTAAGTACTTATTTAGGATACCTTTCAGAATGAGTAAAATTGTACTTAATTATTTAAAACTCACTAATAATAATGTAAGTACTATCCTCAGACACATTTTATAAGAGTAAAAAATGTACTTACTTAAAATTCGTAAACTCTACACATTTTACATTACATAAAACTTACAGATAGACTGTTAATGTAATTATTTAAGGCATATATTAAAGGTGTAAAATTGCAAATACTTAAAACTCACAAATATTAATGTAAGTACCATCCTCAGACACATTTTATAAGAGTAAAAAATGTACTTACTTAAAATTCGTAAACTCTATCGTATTTACTTGGGTATTTTAAGTAATGGGTATTAAAACTAATTTCATCCAGGGGTTTCTCGTTAATTTATTACTATGATAAATTAAGTAAATGTAATTGCTTTTATATACTTTAGTATATCCTTCAGAAATTATCCTTTCGGTGACCTCTGCTTCTAATTCAATTTCTCTATAAATGCTGTTACTAACTTAAATTATATTGATTAATATTAGTGCATTTTCTAATTTATTTTTATTCATTGTCATTTTACATTATTTAGTTCAACTATCTGTCATCAGTCATAGAACACGCTATCTTTTATTATTCACTTTTCAATCTTAACTTGTAATTATCTGAAAAAAAAAAAAACATTTCTCATCATACCCATAAAATTACTTTATTTCTGTTTCTAATCTAATATAATCTATACAAAATAGTTAACTAATGTTTTTAGTCGGTATATATTTTTTTTTTTTCATAGGAAATGTCCAAATATATTCTGACTAAACACAAGTGACTAATACTATAGTTAAACTATTATTTTTGTTTTTGTGAATAATTAATTATTATTTATTAAATTTTATTTTAGTTCTTGTTTTATTATTTTGTTTTGTTTATTTATTGTTGAAATAGTTTTATCACGATTTTCATCTATTTTGGGTTTATTTTCGTCATTGTTTTTTTGATGAATAATTAAATGTTATTTCAATTTATTTTTATAACTCAAAAACACTGTTTTAGTATAACTTAGATATAGTAGGTAATAAAATTGTTTTCATTTAATAATTATTATTATTAATATATTTGTCAAAGATGAGGTGTAACAAACGCATTCAATTAAATGTGTTTTGTTGGATGTGTTCAATTATAAATAAATTTATTTAATATATTTTGAGTAATAGTGGATAATAGTGGAACTTTTGTCTTACTTTGTAATAGACGTCCCACAGTGTTTAATTTTCTTTTACTGATTTGTGTGCCATCTATATGTGAAAAGAAATACTAAAACTACATTAGGAATTTCGATATTTTTCCTGTTTCTGGTTAGATAATTATGAATATTCTCCCTATTTTGAAGTTTTAGTTTTGACTTAATATTATTGTTCAGGATATTATACATGTATTTACATTTTGCAAAGTAAATTAGTTGGTTAATATCCAGTGTATCAATTGTTATTATTATTATTTTATTAATATATTTGTCTAGAATGAGGTGTAACAAACGCATTCAATTAAATGTGTTTTGTTGGATGTGTTCAATTATAAAAATTATTATTATTATTTTATTATTATTATTATTATTATTTTATTATTATTTTATTAATATATTTGTCTAGAATGAGGTGTAACAAACGCATTCAATTAAATGTGTTTTGTTGGATGTGTTCAATTATAAAAAAATAAAATATTAACGTTTTGTTGGATGTGTTTTATTTTAGAAAATAAAATATCATAAATTATCATAAGCAGGCCAAAAAATATTTTATTTATTTTTAATAAAAAAAAAAAAATTTTTTTTGAAATAAAATTTACTTATTAGTTTATGAAAAATTTCATTTCAGTTTTAAAAATCACAGAAGATTTTCTGGAAATTTTAAATATATAGTAAGACATTTTGTAAATAAAAACTAAGAAGACAATGCTTCACAGGAACATTTGTGTAGTAAGTCTTAATAATTTTCAGTAAAAATCTGAAATAAGGGCGAAAGCCCAATGTATGCTTTGATGCATTGCTTGCTTTGCTTAAGCAAATAAACCAAGAAATGTATTAAAGTAATTTCAAAGTTTCCCCTCATCTCGCTCTGAACTCTACCTCATGTATCTCTCATCCCTTCCTTCATAACTTTTTAATTATTTATCTATTTAAAAGTTAAAATGGAAAAAAATTATGTAACAACTGAAGGTTGGGAAAGTGGGTTCAGGTATACAATACCTCTGAGTTCAATGCACCACAAAAACCAGACAAAATAGATTTTAAACTTAGTTAGGGTTAGGTATATTAAAAAAATTTCAAATAAAATTTATAATTTGCATTTGATAATGCAAAACTCAATTCAAAAATCAACATTTATTTAATACAATTTCACGTACATATAAATAGATACATTATTTAGCATGTTAAATAGGTACATTATAGAACGGTCAGCCTTCAAACAAGTATTTTGATTTGAATCTAAACAAAGGAAACAATATAGAATGTATAACAACATTTTTTAAAAATGTATATACAAAACATTAATAGTTGGAGAAATAAATCATTATTGAAACAAAATAAATCTATTTCACATCTCTTATTAACACAAATTTATCGAACTTAATTTTAAAAAGTACGTAATTAAATAAAAAAAAAATATTAATTGAAATTAAAAAAACATTTCACCAAGAAGGGATTTGAACTAACAGCCCCAAAATTTTATCAAATTCAAAACATAAAAAAGGTAGACTAAATAAATTATTCATCTTCAAATTTTTAAGATACAACAACATATAAGTTTTTGTTTTTTTTGTACATAACTATAGAATTGAAGCATAGTCTGTATTACGTAGAATGCAACGGTTACCATTTTATTTAAGAAAATGGTATTGATATATAATATATGTATATGTAATATATGTAATTAAATTAGAAATAGTTCTTAATTAGAAAAAGTTCTTCTTTCAAGTGACCTTCCGTCATTCTGTGACGGGCCAACAGCTAGTAAATAAATAATAACCATGCATATGGTATGGTTTGATAGGAAATGAAATAAAATTTTTTTAAATAATATTAAATACTTAATGAAATAAACTATTTGAGTGCAATTTTTATTTAAACATTTATTTGTAAGTATCTGAAACATAGTTGTTGCAAATAGCTTTTACCCCTATTTGCTCATAAGGGTGTTTTTAATTATTTTTATTTATTTTAATTAATTACAATATATATTGTAATTATTTTGTTTATATCATATATTTTATATTTTACTAAATATACATTTGGTTACCATGGAGATTTGTAAAGAAAACTTATTTTTCAATAATTTTTATATTAATTAAATATTGCATGACCTGAACGGGAATCTATCTGGTTAGTAAAACCAATGCTTACCCAGTACGCCGCTGATTCCCCAACACAATTTTTATTAAAATAAATCTTGTACTTTAAAAGTAAGGTTGTATAAATCAAATTCTATTTATATTTGAACTAAAGACAATTAATATTTAAAGTAAAGTCAAAGTATTAAATTTGGGAACATGCTTGAGTCCAAAAATTTTAGATTTGGATAATAATTATACAAAAAAAATTAGTTTTATTCAGTAGCATTAAGTAAACTAAAAAACTAAATCTTGGTATTGTGGGTTAGAACACTTTGGCTTTGAGTTCCTCAAATACTGTTAAAAAAATGACTTCCAAATGTTTTATTCGGATCCGAATGAAATTAATAAAATTTGACTGACACACTTTCTTCATATCACAAAAATGGTTAGATGAAAAGCTGTTTCGAAATATGCTATAAAACAGTGCCTTAAATGCAAGTTGCTTTAAAAGTTATAGATTTTTTTTTTATGAAAATTCTCTACTTAATAAATTTTTGAAACCTCATATCGAAAACCATATTGAATTGATCTTTCTTATTTCTATTTGTTTGACCTTTCTGAGCATATTTGAAAACACCATAACGGTACATCCTGCATAATTATCACATGACTTCTGTTTAAAAAATCTTAATCCTCTTTACAGATCACAGATGACTCTAATATACAATTTGTCTAGATTATCAAATTATAAATCTTTTAATTATTTTAATTTTGGTTTTTCAATTATATAATTACATAATTACCATAATTATACCAATTTATAATTTTTCAAATATTATTTTTTGAAAATATCCACAAGACAAACACAAAATTTATATAGATTATAAATTATAAAATGGTTTAAAAATATGGTATTTTAATTATAAAAATTTGAATTGTAAATTTTCAAAAAAAAAAAAATAAACCAATTTAAATTTAAATGTATTTTCTAAAAATAATTTTTAGTGATTCCCAATCAATAATAATCACATATAGAATATTTTTCCTATTGTTTTTGTTTTTACTTTATTTTTGTTTTTTTGACGTCAAAAATCATTAAACTCTTCAAAAAACCATAAATTTATGCCAATGAACTTAATTTACTTTTAACCGGCGCTCATTTTAGATTTATAGATATATATATATATATATATATATATATATATATATTTCTATATATATAACTTAATTCTTGAGGTATAATGAAATGTACATACTTATATATATATTTAAATACTGTGTACATAAGTTTGTTTGTTTAAAATATCTGTTTTTTATGTCAAAAAGATAAAAACAAATAAAAAAAAAACACAAAAATATTTTAAAATTTTAATATTTTTCCTCCTTCTTCATTATTTTCATTTCTCTCCGCTGTTTCTTCATTTTCTCAACGCTTTCATTTTTCCCGATTTAGTTTTTCTGCCAATTTTTTATTTACTTGTGTTTCATTTTATTCATTTATATGTGTATAGAATTCAGAATTCACATATACATAAATAATCCATTAAAAAAACAAAATCTTATGTATAATGATGTGTGTGTGTAAATAGTAATATATAAAATAAAGGTAAATGTTTATTTAAGTCTTTGTCACAGGTGTCAGATTGTAATCCTTAAGCATATACATATATATATATATATATATATATATATATATATATATATATATATATACCAAATGCTTAAACATTGTATAAATTGTATACGCCATACGGTATAATAGTGACCAGGGATGGGTTAAATATTTTATGAATTAATTATTAAAAATCGATTTTCTCGTCTTAATAAATAGTTGAAAGTGGAGATGAAAAAAAAATCACATATGAGAAAGAGAGAAAAAGCAATTAAAAAAAAAAAAAAACAAAATAATTCAACTCAATAATAAATAAATTCTCAATTTCGTTTTGATGACGTAACTAATAATATTTAATCAGGAAATTTGAAAGGATATTAAAGGATTGAAAAATGATCGAAATTAAATTAAATAATAATATGGAAATATAAAATAAGACCCCAATAATAGATTAAATGAAACAGATAATCTAATTCCTACAACTTAACTGTAGACTTAATTTTGTCTTTTTTTTTTAAATGTCAAATTGATTTTTATGACAGTAATTAAGTTCAAGGAAATTAAATAAAAAAAAATAAAAACATTTTTATGAGTATATTACACAGGATATTTGTATTTTATAAATTTAGATTATATTTCAAATAGTTATTGATTTAAAATTACTTTTACCTTTACAAAATATTCTTATAAATATTATTAATCATATTAAAAATAAAAATGTATTCTTTGTTCAACAGCAAAATTAAATAAATTTATTTGACATTTGAATTATTTTATTGACAAATAAAATTATGACATTAAGAGGGGCGCGTTTTTTAATAAAATTTTATAATGTCAATTCATATTTACTTTTAATTTTTAATACAAATTTTTTTTTACAGTATACGACTTTTGTATTTCCGTATTATAATATTCTTATTCGCTTAAGTTAAATGTCAAGTGATAAATATTGAAGTTAATTAAAGGATAAGATTAAAACTTAATTTAATATTCGAAAATCGGTTAAATTTATCTTATTTAAGTTGCAATTCAATATTTAAATACCCTGGGTAACTCTTCATTGCTGTCAAATGTCATTTAAAATTCTCTTAAATTCAAACTTCAATTAATTGAATTTTTTTTTGAAATTTATAGAATGGTCTTTAATTGAATTGAGTATTTATTATATGTATTGTATTTATTGTATTTATTATATGTATTCATTTAGGGTTTTATTAAACACTTTGTCATTGACATATGAAAACAATATGTCAAATTCTGTATTAATTAAGAGAACCTGGAAATTGAGTATAATTGATCATTCAATTGCTTGTATTGACTATATACTCTAAAAACTAATTGATTGAGTTCTAAATTCTGTATATAATTTAATTTAATATTTTTTTAATCTTTATTAATCGTTTTCTGTTTTTGAAAATAATTTTGCCCCTGTCTTCCCACATGCAAAATATTTAATTATACATTACAAAACAAATAAGTGTCAAAAAACTTAAATTACTCATAAATATTAAATAAATTTATTAGATTAAAAATGTTACTTAGTTGTTTGATATTAGGTAATAAACACAAAATGTTCCTCCTTCATTTCATACTAAAACACACAAATGAAAGTTCAAAAATCATTTAATTATTCTGATGTTGCTTGTCTCTCAAAAACGAAAAAAAAAAAGCTCTCAACAAATATCAAACTTATGACAACTTCCTTGTTCCAAAAATAAATCTTAAAAAAATTTTGAAGGTGTTGTTTTTATTTTTTTTTTTTCTCATTCTAAAAATAAAGATAATTTTTTTTTGGTAGGTACATACATCATATTTTAACAAAAAATTTTTTTTTTGTGTTAAAGTTTGTTTTTTCAAATTTTACCAACAACATGTCCTCGAACTTTAAATTGCAATTGCTAGTAATGACTTTTTAATATATTTTTTTTTTATTTTTGAATGATAGTTTATTATATTATTAATGCAAATAAAGTTAATAACATTGTGTGTTTTCTATTAGATTTTTCTAAATTTGAATCCTATAATTTCACAAACGCATTTTTTGCCACAAATTAATTTTTACCAAAATGAGCCGGCGTTTACATAATCGGCTTTTACGTCGTATAAGTGAACGCTGGTATTATACTCTTCCGGCGTTCACATACTTTCGCTATCTAGAGGCGTTTTTTTTAAATCTGAGCATAGAGCTGAGCACGCTCTGAACAAAATGAGTACACTCTGAGCAGAACATAAACAGAGTATGCTCAGAGCGCTCAGATTTACAAAAAAAAAAATGAAAATACTGTCATTTTTATTTTAGTTAAGTTTTAAATTTTCAAAAAATTAAATTATTAAAATTAAATTAAAAATGGATAATTTAAAATAAACAAAACATTTTGACTTTTATTTTATAAGTATTAAACAAACGTCAAAACTTTTTTGTACTTTATTTTGCTTAGCCGTACTCGAAATATTTGGACTGAGCACGTACAGCCTGCTCTGGTTTAAAAAAACCACAAATTATTTTTTGACAGTTCATGATGTGCTCAGATTTAAGAAAAAAACGCCTTACTGCAAACACAAAACAAAATCTAAGACAGCGCTGAACAAAATTCAAAATCATATTTTTAATGTCAAAAAAATCAAAACGGAAGTCCTGAAACAGTTTTGTAACTACCTTCAAAGCAAAACAAATCTATTAAAAGATCAGTTTCCATATCAAAAGCGCTTAAAGTATTTCTTCAGAATATAAATGAGTTAACCCATGAACTGACAAGACAATATTCGAATTCCATATCGATTTGAACCCAATTTCGTTCTCAGGCAATTAAATGAGTTTTAAAAAAAATTTATTGTTCCTAATGTATTGTTCCTATCTACGTGTGTATATATAAAAGCGAAAGTTTGTTTGTTTGTATGTAGTGAATAGACTCCTAAACTGCCCAGCCGATTTTCATGAAAATTTGTATATAGAGGTTTTTGGGTACGGAAAGAAATCGTGGCCCAAAAATTTTGCTCTAATGGACGGCCAAGTTGGGGCTGTGTTGCAAGTAAGTATTTAAACTTCTTTGTTCTAAAATGAAAACGGTTCGACAGAATTGACTTCAAATTTGGTATACGTGATGCTCCTTGAGAATTGAGTTTCCACTATTAACTGTTTTGCAGTTTGTTTACCCATGTCAGGCCGACGGTTGGTCAAAAAAAATGTTGGGTCCAAATTTTGTCCGATCTTATGAAATTCTGCTTTGGCTAAAAAGAAAACCCCAAAAAAAATTTTATTGAGTTGCATTAACCCATTAACCCATTGCGGCCAAACAGCTTTTTATGGGTTTTTTCAATACTTAATTATAAATTAGAAACGGTTTGACCGATTTTCTTCAAATTTTGTATACGTGCTCCCCTGTGAGAATTGAGTTAACACTATTAACAGTTTTGGAATTTATTAATCCATGTCGGGCCAAAGGGTGGTCAAAAAAAATTTGAGGTCCAAATTTTGTCCGATTTTACGAAATCTGCTTTGGCTGAAAAGAAAGCCTCAAAAAAAAATTTTATTGAGTTGCATTAACCCATTGCGGCCCAACAGCTTTTTATAGGTTTTTTTAATACTTAACTCTAAATTAGAAACGATTTGACCGGTTGACCTCAAATTTTATATGTGTGAAGCAACTTGAAAATGGAGTTGTGTCTGTTAACAGTCGGTCCTACGTTTGGTCAAAAAAATTTTTTTGGAAGTAAATTACATCAAATTTTGGAAAGTAGTTTGTACTGCTTGAAATTACAGAAAGTTTCAAAAATTACTAGAATACTCTTAGAAAAATCGTTTTAAAAACATTGCTTTCATAAATTTTAAAATTTACATGTGTAAACCGTGTGTAATTTTTGTGTTAACTTTTTGCAGTAACATCAACTTCAATTAAAACTCCATTGAGAGGCGCAGCAACGCGCACCGGTTATTAGCTAGTATAATTTAAAATAATGAATTAGTTCTAATTTTTAATTAATTTTAATTTTATCTATTAATAAACTTTATACAAACATAAATTATCATCTCGATTTTATTAAATTTCCCTTTTTTTTTAATTTCAGGTGCTTTTTTTTTAAGATGATGATGAAAATGATATTTCAACACACGAATAAAAGTTCCCCAACAACAACAACAAGAACAAAATATATTTGATAACAAGAAAAAGAAGAAGAAGAAAATAAATATAGGCAGTTTCCACAGCTAAATAAAAATAAAAATAAAATAAATAAATTTAATAGATAATAAAAGATACTATTTACTACTATTATATAATTACATACATTACTATACATTAATGGTATTCGCAAGATGAAAGTATTGCATTTGTTTTTAAAGAAAAATTATAAAAAAAAAATTTAAAAAAAAAAAAAAATAAACAAACCAACTTATAAATATTAATTAATATATATTTATTTATATGTATATATAAATATATATATAAATATGTGTTTATATAATTTATATTTATAAGGGTGTTATATATATATATAAGCATATATATATGATTTATATTTTATATTTATATATATATATATATACATACATTATATATATAATTTATAATTTATATGTATATATTTTATAAGATATATATAATACAATTGATATAAATAAAATAATATTTAAATATAATTATTATAAAAATAAAAAGATAAAAATTTAAAAAAAAAAAAAAAAAAACAACAACTATTTAAATCATTTAGTAATTCAGGTAAAACAAAAAAAAAAATTTAGAAATAAGTGTTGCAATAAAATTAATATTTAATCAAAAAAAAAATAAAAAATTAAAAAAAAAAATATAGGTATAAATATTAAAGAAAATAGGAAAAAGAAAGAAAGATTAAATTTCAAAATAAAAAAAAAAAAAAAAAAAAACAAACGACTAATCAGAATTTATTAAATAAAAATTAAAAAAATTTAAGAAAATTAACATTTATTTTTTTTTTTTTTAGTTTTTTTTTTTTTTTGAAAAATTAATTTATAAATTATATTAAAAAAAAAATTATTAAATTAAATTAAATAAAAACAACTCAGATTTTAATGTATACCGATCAAATATACACACATGACAGCTACAATTTTCATCCTACCTAAATTAAATCCATCAAAATTTTCCCGTTATAATTACACTTTACAATCTGTCAAAAAAAAAAGAAAATTAACACTCATACATATGGAATCACTCAAATCATGTGGAATTGATTTTTTTAAAATAAATAAAAAAATTCATATATTTTATTTTAATTTTTTTTAAATTTACTTATAAAAAAAATAAATTAATTATTGCACAATATTTATTATTTTTAAAAAGTTAAATAACATTTTATTTAGTATATATTTTTAAATAGTTAAATATTAACAATTACCTATATTAGTAGATATATTAATAAAAACAAAAACATATTTATTAAATTAAGAATAGTTCATGTTATAACATGTCATGTCATACTACTCTATTATATACTTGAACAAAAGTCAGAGTCAGAAATCAGAATGTAAAGAAAAAATTAATATTTGACATTTGGATAGGAAAATTTTTTTAACATATAGAGAACAGGGATGGTACATTTTATAGGAATGGTACATTTTTTGCTTTTATCGACACTTTATTTTCGATTTCCACTTAAATGTATAATTTTTGTTTTTTTTTTTTTAATTTTTGTTCCTGTAATTTTGACTGATGATTTATTTTGATGGATTTTGGTTTTGTGGATTTTGAATGATTTGATGATGGTTTCATGTTTTGTGTATTATCGGAATTAATTATTATTACATTTTTAAAAAAATCCAAAACACATTTACATTAATATATATATATATATATATATATATATAAAAAAAAACAATTTACAAAAACAAGGAATCTAGAGAGAAGATGAAACTTAGAAATTAAGATTTATAATATATAAGATTAAAAATTAATTTAAATAACAAACTAAAAAAAATAAATAAATAAAAAATTTTTAAAAATTTACTAGTTTCCTTCTTTGGCGTGTTGTAAAAAAAAAAATAAAAATGTAAAACATTTAATCTGAAAGAATTCTTCAGGTTCAAATTCAAACACTTAAAACCCGTATGTTTTTATTTTAAATTAATGGAATTTAATTTTTGTTTTATTTTATTTTATGTGTATATATATATATATATATATAAATATTTATATATTCAAATATATATATATATGTATGTAATTAAGAAATGTGTATTGTAAATTTTCACTTCTATATATATATATATAATGTTTTTTTTAATTAAAATTATTATGTAATTGTTTTCTTAGCTCCCCCAGAAGCGCAGCGCATAATATATATATATATATATATATACAAAACATATATTCATTAAAATATAAAAAAAAAAAAATCACACACACACATTAATTAAATGAATTTTTTTTTTTGCTATCTGAATGTGAAAAAAAAAATTCAATTTATATAAATATAATTAAAAAAAAAAAAAAAACAAAAAAACAAAAAAAAAAATCATTATTTTATTGTAGGAGCATATTACACAAAAAAAAAACCAATATTCATTGAAATATAAAATATATATATATATATATAAAATAAACAAAAAAAGAATGAAATAAAATTAAAAATAAAAATAAAATTTCAATAAATTAATTATTGTATAAAATTTAATTAACAATTTTATAATAATAAAAAACAAAAAAAAGGAAAAAAACATGAAAAAAAAAAATATTAATTATTTAGATTTAAAAAATAAAGATTTAAATAAAAACAAAAAATTATTATTATAAAAGATTATAAATATTGTAAAGTTTACAAAACTATAAAAAAAAAAACAAAAGAAAAATAAAAATGATTAGATTACTAATAAAAGTTTTAAAAAATCTGCAGAAAAAAAAAAAAAAAAAACAAAAAAGATTTTTTTAATTAATTTATATTTAATTTTTTATTTAAGAATAATTGTAGTTTAAAAACAACCAATTTTTTACACAACTACTACTATATTACTTTCAAATTTAATTATTCTACTTTCCTTTAATTATTTTTATTATTATTTTTTTTTTTAAGTAAAAAAAAAAAAAAAATTCCTGTTTTTTAATTGTTGATGAAAATATAATATTTATACGTACCTATATATATATTATAAATAAATAAACAAATAACAATATGTATGTAATTTATATGTACATGTATAGAATTTTTTTTTTTTTTTAAATTTTTATTATTTTTAATTATTTTTCGAATTAGTATATGGTTTTTAGTCAAGATTTAAAATAAAAGCTATATATATATATATATATATATATTACAATAAAACAAAATAAAATCTTATATTTCGTAGCGAATTTAGAATTTTACAGGTTTCTTAATATTTATTTATTATAATATTTATTCTTTTTTTAAATATGCCTTGATAAATAAATTTACCTGTCATTTACATAGTCGATCTGTTTATGTAAATAATAAAATAAATCTGGGGCTTATTTCATAAATATTGACAGGCGAATATTTGACAAAGTTGTCACAACAGTCTGACAATTTTATTTTGAAAAACCTTTAATTACACAGGATTTTAATACAATTGTAGGTTTTACAACTTTTCGCCTGTAAATAGTCGGATTGTCAATTTTTATGAAATACGGCACTGGTAAAATTTCTTTGAATTAATAATGCATTAAAACATATTGTTGTTATGTTGTTTAAGTACTTATTATACATTTAAATAATGTAATTTTATGTAAACTTGTTCATTTCATTAATTGAGTAAAGTGATATTGAAAAACCTATATCACTTCTAATTCAAGTTTTTTCATTTCAAATTCAATTTTATTTCAAATAAAATTTTTTTCATTTCAAATTAAATTTTTTTCAGTTCAAATTCAATATTATTTATTTCAAATTAAATTTTTTTAATAAATAAATTTTTTTTAATTCAAATTAAATAAGCACAATTGAGCAACGTAAAATATATGCAATTTACTTTTCGCAAAATGCTCCACAGACACGGGATAAAATAGTGTTTCTTGATGAATCCGGGTGTAACTGTCATCTGCGCAAAACTAGGGCTGGATCAAAAATAAATACTGCTTCTCATGTAATAGTACCAACTGTGAGAGGACGAAATGGTTCACTTATAGCGGCTATGAATTTACATGGGATCATATATAGCCAAGTAATAGCAAACGCGTTTGTTAATACAAATCTTTTTATTACGTTCCTTGATGAATTATTTGTTAAACTGGCTGCAGCTAATATCACAGGAGCATGGCTGGTTCTGGACAATTGTACAATCCACAAAACTCGAGAAGTGCGTGATAAAGTTGGTGAGACAACTCATAGTTTAATTTTTCTTTCTCCATACTCCCCGATGTTGAATCCCATTGAGAAGGTTTTTTCAAAAATAAAATTGTCAGCGAGAGATTTATTGGCGGATCCACATATAAATTTAGTAAATGTAATTGAAACATCTGTGGTAACTGTTACCTTAGCCGATTGCAGCAATTATTACCTGGATATGTCAATGAAATTGCCATTGGCTGCAGTTGGATAACCATTACATTAATTGTTATATATATTAATTGCTATCTTTATATATATAATATACTCATTTATAGTTTGTTTTGTTAAAAATACTTAGTTTGTTTTGTTTAAAAAATTCAAAAATAAAAAAAAGAAGTTTTACAATATTTATTGAATTGAAATAAAAAAAATTTAATTTGAATTAAAAAAAATTTAATTTGAAATAAATAATATTGAATTTGAACTGCAAAAAATTTAATTTGAAATAAAAAAAATTTAATTTGAAATAAATAAAATTGAATTTGAAATGAAAAAACTTGAATTAGAAGTGAAAAACCTATATTAAACAAGAGGGTAACTAACCCATACTGTAGTGGACTCAACTGTGACACTTTTCATTAAATTTTTATACATCAGGTATAATACAACAAATTCGTTACATATGTAAATTTTTATCTAATACTTTTTTATTATGAAATAACTTTGATTGAAAGACTTAATTAAGGATAAACGATGTTTCAAATCTATAGAGTTAAGTACCAATATTGCAACAATTACAAGCAACTTCTTATTCTCAATAAAAATTAAACTTATAATATTCATCGTATTATAAACTGTTTAAGCAATTTATTAATTTCAATTAACTAGTCATTACATAAAATAACATTAATTAGTAATAATTAAACAGGAATTATTCTTTAGTTTTTTCATTAATACCTACATATTAATTTTACCAACTTTCCATGTTACTGATCACATTTTATTTCCTATCAAATTATTTCTATAAATTTTAGTTATTTAATTTAAACTTACCATATGATTTTTAAACTATTCCAGATTAATTTAATTTATTTTTTTAATTTTTAGCAATTTTCAGATAATATAATATATAATCATGATTTGATTCTATTGAAAAGGAAGGTTAAAAAGTATTCAGGTATTTTAAATTTGCTGTATAGGTACCAGTATTTAAAAAAAAGTAACAGTTGATGAAAAATGACTATCCATATAATTCGGTTTTTTTTTAAAGAATTCTTTGAAATTAAACGAACAAGCAAATAAAAAAGGTTTGTATACAATTAGCTGAGTATTAATTTGCAAAACGTCAACTTGCTTAATATCTTTTAACAAAAAGAATACTTCGCACCTTTTCATTTGACATATTTTATAAGCATTTTTTAAATGGTTGTTTGGCATAATAAGACACTTCGAAAAAAGATGTTTGATAAACATATACCCAACGTTTTTCTCTTTGTGTAATTCCATTTTTAAGGTCTAAAGTAAAATCATTTAAGTACAATCTATCAGTACCATCTATTTCACTGATCATTTCTCTAAAATATATAATGTATTAAAAATTAATTTTGTAAGTGAGTTTGTGAAAAGTATATTAGTTGTGTCCAATATAAACTATTTGCCATATGGTAATTATGCTAAATTGAAATTTGTGAACTAAGAAATTATGCCAAATTGCATTAGAAGAAATGCTAGTTTGATATATAGATGTTGCGAACAGGCTCCCAATAAGAAAATCTGAAAAATTTTATAATTACTAAATATTTATTGAAAGTTATTAATAAAATTTTTTGTTTTTATTTTTATTTTAGGTACTTGATGTAAAAAGCGCAGCTGAAGGATTAACTGGTTAAAATATGTGAAGAACGAAATTGAAAAAAAACTCAACACAGTATTGATGGGATAAAAATATTTTTAGTTTAATTACAATTCGAATACTTCATACGTATTTTAAATAACAGCTTAAATAGTTTGATGTAAATAGAAATACTTAACAATGGACAATTCGTGTTTAATACAATCATTGGTGTCTCAATTATGTGAAAAATAATTATTATATGAAGATACTAGTTTACTTAGATATTAAGTTAAATTAAACTTAAATAGAATGGCTAAGTCCTGTTTAAATTGAATAAAAATAAGAGATTAAGATGTGACAAATGAAAACCTATATTTAAAATTAGTATATCTTGAAAAAAATAAAACTACAATATTTTTTATTTTTGTTATAGGAAAAAATTTTTATTTTTTTTTTATTAATTAGTTTTTCTTCGGGTATACGTTGAATGTAAATTTTCTAACACAAATAAATGTAAATATGTTATATTTTTTATATTTTTCCATTTCATTTTTATTTTTTGTTTTTTTTTTTTCTTCATAACATTTAAATGTAATTATATTATTTTAAATATAAACATTTGATTTTTTAATTATTACATAATGTATATTAATAATTTAATTAATAAGTTTTTTTTTAATAATATTTAATTAAATTAAACATTTGTTATTATTTTTTAATTTGATTTTATTCATTTTAAACAATTTTTTCCATTTACAAATCTTTTAAAAATCCCAACAATAAATATCTTTTTCTCTACTTATTCAATCGTTTTTTATAATTTAAAAAGTTTCTTTTAATTTTTTTTTTTTTTTTTTGATTTTTTTTGATTTAATTTTTCCGATTATTATTAAAATAATTAAATAAAAACCATAAAAAAAAAAAATAGGGAATTTTTAATATAACAAAAATAAATATATACGATTTATTTTTAAATAACTACAATAATACATTATGGTAATAATATAATTTTCGATATATATTTTTTATTTTAATAATTAATTTTTAATAATTTTTTACTTTTTGATTTTTTGTTTCAAAAAATATTTTTATATAATATATGTGTATAATGTATAAATATTAAAATTGTAAAAAAATTTGTTTTTTCTTTTCGATATTTATTTTGTATATATTTAAGTTTACATTTATATAATTTATCTATATATACATATTTATGTATAATAATATAGGAATATATTTAGTATTATTAATTTTGTTTTAAACATCTAGATTATATAATAATTCTGTAAATTGTATAATGAAAAAAAAAAATTTATATTATATTAACATTTTCTGACAATTCATTTTTGTTTTTATTTTTTAATTTTTTAATATTTTTTGGTGCGATTATACAAGAAACATTTAAAGAACATTTTGAAAAAAATATTATGTTACCTATATATTCATAAATGACATGAATTTTATATTTATTTTTAAATTTTAAAACTGCATTTTGTATTACTTAATTATTTTATTTTTCATTTGTTTTTTAATGTTTATTTAAAGCAAATGAAATTTTGAATTAATAAAACTTATAATTATTAAAATGTGTGAATTTTATTTTTTCTTTAAATGTGTTTTATTATTTTTTTTAAAACTTAGATTCAGGTAATCTTTATAAACTTTCTGTTTTTAAAGGTACAGTTTCAAAATTCCTATTTTAGATTTTTTGATTATCAAAGTTTTTATGAATATTAAAAAAAAAAATGCATTAGAAATTTGTGAATTATATTAAAATTTTTGAATATGTATTGTATATAATATTTAATGGATTTGTTGACAATGGTTTAAAATTTTATTTAGAATTTACAAAAATGCCTTAATATAATTAGTGTTCAGGCAATTAAGTAAACATCTTTATTGTCATTTTTTTTTTATTAAGTTTTCATTAACATTTAAGTTATTTGCAATATTTATTTTGATTTAAGAATTTATTTTTTTTTATATAAATAAATATCTGTATAATTACAATTTCAATAACTACATACTTTAAACGCTCAAGATGAATTAATAAAATTTTGATTTAAATGATAAAACACGTTTTTGTTTTATGTAAATGAATTAAAGTTTAATTGGTTGAATTTTGAAACTCTTTTTGAAAACTTGAATTATTAATAAAATCCCTAAAAAGTTCCCTAAAAAGAAACAATGAAAGATTACCCGAACTTGAAGTTTAAAAATTCGAAATTATTTAAGAAAAGTTTTAAAATCTTAAAATGTTAATGTAAAGAATTTAAACAATATTTATGAAAAATTCTCATAATTTTTTTTAAAGAAATACTAATCTCGTTTTGAATTTTTAAGAATATATATTATTTTTTTTAAAATTTTAAAAGTTTTAAAATGATTTCTAATTTTATAAAATTTTTGATGATATTGTGACAAAATTTTAGAAGAAGAATTGCAATAATTTTTTATAAAAGCCAAATCGTAGTCAATTTTTATTCGAGGATAAAGAGAACTATTTGAACCATTTATAACGATTTGTTTATTTAGTTCTTTTATTTAATTTTTGATTGCTTGCATTAATTTCCAATAACCTTCTAAACAGTTTAAAAACACAATTTCGGTTAATAAACGGCTTTTAAATCAAACATTTCCCTTCTTCTTATATCAGATTAGTTTCGTTTATTTCTTAGTTGCAATAATCTTCTTCTATATGATATTACATTTAAAATCGGACTTTTGATCTTTGATATTATTATATTAATATGATTTTGTCTACATTTAAAATTAATTTATAATCGTTATGTAAATAAAGTTATTAGTGGTATATATATACAATTTAATTTTTTATTTTAAAAAAAATTTCAAACTTTTTCTTTAAATATTAACTTTTTATTTTTTTTTTTGTAAAATTTTTACTACCGATAATTGTAATTAAAAACAAAAATTAACCCAAAAAAAAAGTAAATTTCGCTATTCAGAAAAGTTTTTTTTTTAATTTATATTTACATTATAAATTAATATTTTTTTAATTTTTAATGAAAATAATTAATTATATTAAAAAATATTGCTTTTTTTCTCATTGAAATTTTTACATGCTATTGGAACTTACTAATTAATGGAGGGATTCTAATTCTTTTTTTCATATATTTTGAAAACTAATTAAAGTAATTAAAAATTTTCAATAATTGAAGGAATTTTAGTTGATTGTTAAGTAGCAGTTTTTTAAAATTAAGAATAGCAAATGTTTTGGAAATTTAGTAAAAAGGTTAATATTACAAAGATTATAATTTTACATTAAATAAAATGTTTCAATTATGAAAATCTTTCATATTAAAAATACCTTCTCATTTTACATTAAATAAAACTTGAAAAGGTTCAAAAAAATTAACAATTTTTAGACATATTTCAGCATAAATATACTTTATATACTATACAGTGTATTCAAGTATTTAAATTTTGAAAAATAAACTTTTAGTGAAATACACATTGTAGTAAATTAAAAAAAAAATCGAAATTAAATTTAAATTTTTCATATTTTAAATGTCAATTGAAAAAAAAAAGTTTGAAGATATTTTTTTTTTATAGGAAAATTTTTCTTTATTTTAGATATTAGGAACTTCATGGAAGTTTACTATATAATATAATTATTCAAAAAAATTTTTATATATATATATTTGTATATGAATTTATATAATTTTAATTTTTTTTTTAATTTAAATTTAAGATTATATACCCACCTGTTACTTAAAAATTCAAAGTTCTCTTTTCGTAATACATTTTCGTATACAAAAAAAGTTAAATTAACATTTTTATTTCGTTTCGCTTATATATTCAATTGATTAATAAATTTCAATTTTTATCATTGTATTTTTATTTAGAATATTTTTCCATTTATTTCTTAAAATTTTTTTATTTTGATATTTTCATAATAAAATGTTCTATCTATTCGAAATAGTTTTATATTAAAGATTTCTACTAAATTTTTTTTAGTTATAGTTTTGGATTTTGAATTAATCCATTACATTACTTTAAAACAACGAAATTCTTTTTAATTTATCAATTAATTTGTAATTTTGATTTAATATATTGAAAAGAATTTTTAATTTAGAAATTAGTTTCGAATTCTAAAAATATTCTTGATAATAACATGTTATTTTAATGTTTTATTTATTTTTTGGACGATATATTCGTTTAAAACAATAATTTCAATTGATTCTAAGGTTGCCTTCTAGCTCTTAGTAATAAAATTCATCTAGAAATTTACTTTGATTCTGTTATTAAAAAGTGTTCAGTGGTATAGTATTTGTTTTTATTAACAGATTTAGTTTAATATTGATAAAAATATAAATTTGGTTTCCAAAAGTTGAAATAAATGTTAATTTCAAGTTAAGTTAAAAGCAATTTGAATTTCTTTTCTTTTATTAAATTAAAAAAAATTTATGTTTTAAATGTTTTGAGCAACCTTAAAATTCAATTACCACGAAAATAATACAACTCTTAATTTAATGAATGAATTACGATATTAAAATTTGTCATTGCATCTTCTTAATTTTGATTTTGTAATTATCATTAGTAATAATTTGATGTTATATTAAAAAAACAAAAAAAATAAGAATTCTTATACTGTATTTATTTAATTTTTTATTTAATTTTTTAGTTTCGTATTCGAAAATTTATATTTTAACTGGACCCAATGTGTGCATTTACATATTTTATTTAATTTTTATTAATCAATTTTTTTAATTTTACATTTAAAAAACATTTTGAAATTTTCGTAAAATTTTCTTTTTCAATAATGTAAATCTCATATTTTGTTTACGATAAACAATTATTAAATTTAAAATTTTTTAATAAACGAATATTATTTTATATTCAATATTTTTTTTTACACTTAAAACAACATACAAGGTTTTTTTTTTTTTTTTTGGAATTTTTCGACTAAAATACATCAAGATTTATGAGTTTAATTAAAAAATTTGTTTTTTAATTTTACTATACTATTCCATTCGTTTTATAAATTTTATCTATGTCGAATTTTTTTAATTTTTTTTTAATTTTTTTTTAATTAATTAAAGGCTTATGTTTTATATTATATATTAATTTAAATTAGTATGTATATTTTTGGTATTATTATTTCATAATAATTTTTGTTTTTGATTTGTAAAGTAAAATATGGTGCATTTAATAAAATTTTAATTTTCGTGTTCATCACAATATTTGAGCTTTTTTTTAATTTTTTAATTTTTTTGTTAATTTTATTTCTTAAAATTCGTCTCATTTGATAAACATTGTTTTTTATTTAATTTGTATTAAATATTTATAAAGGAAAAAAAATTGAAATTGATATGCTTGTAAAATTAAAGTTTTATTTTTGATAAAATTGATTTTATTGTAAAATTTCAAATTGAATTTTTTTAAAATGTGATTGATCAAATTTTTAGAACAGTAATACTAATTGTGAATTTGAGGGCGCAAAATATACATTATTATTCTTTATTTCAAAAAATCATTTTTCAATTTATTAAAATTTATTTTATAAATTTTATTATAAAAAAAAAATGTGAATTTTTGTATTTATTAACATGTAAAAAATTCATTAAATATGATGGGTATGTAATTTAGTTAGTAAACAAACCCTTAAAAGCTAAAAAATTGCATAATTTTAGGCTGAAAAAAAAAAAAATTTAAGAAACATGTTGTAGAAACATTGTTTCAAACAAAATTTTGAGTGAATTACTTACTGTTTGTAATTTTGATTTATATTTTTGATTAAAAATGTCTTATTTTTTACAGTCGAATCGTGCTGGATGAGAATTGGGCTAGGCTGTATTGATACAAGCGAAGATTTCTTATTTTTGAGGGCTTTTAGTTATAGAATAATAAATTATTAAAAGAACACTTTTTTAATGTTAAAAAAAATAGATAAAATGAATTATAAGTTTTAACAAATTTACCAAAACTTTTAAATAATCTTGTTAATTTTGTCAAATTTGAATTGTTAATTTTTTTTTGTATTTGTTCGACTAATTCGAGTCCTAATTTAACTTTTAATTAATATTATTTAAACCCAATCTTAACAGGTTTTTTTTTTTTTTTAAATTAATTCCAAGTTTGAGAAAAGAAAGGGTTTCAAAACTAAAGATTTTCTTATTGTGTATTTTTGTATAAATAATTATGTGTCTGTTTTTCACTAATTAAAATTAATTAGAAATGAAAGAAAAATAAAAATTATGATTATATATTAAAAAAATTAAAATCTTTAAAACAGAAAATATCTTTCTATTCAATAAAATAATAAAACAAATAAATTATAGGTTTTTTAAGTATATATTTTATTTTATAAAGAAAATTTTTTAAAAAATATTTATGTATTTATAGTATAAAGTATAAAATAAAGTAAAAAAAAATACTTCGTGAAATTTTTAAAAAACTAAAAACTATATTAAAAAATAAATAAATTAAATATTATATAAAATAAAAGTGATTAAAATTTAAATATAAAATGCATATAAAATATTTAATTTAAATAATAGTATACAAATGAATCCAAATCAATAATGAAATTTAATTTCATATTTTATATAACATAATAATTTTTTAAATTATATGGACATACAGTTAAATCGTTTAATACACGTATTATAATTTTTATTTTATATAAATTAAGGAAAATTGTATAAAAAACATTATCTGTACAATATTAATTTATATATGCTAATCAATCAATAGTTTATTCCAGCTTTACTTTTATAATAATTATTATATATTATCGATTTTTTTTCGGTTTATATTTTAAATTTTAATTTAAATCAGTATTACTGTCTGTTTAAATATATGTTTTTGCTTTTTAATTTTATTTTAATTTTAACTCTACTGAAAATTTTGATAAGTTCAAAAAATGATTTGGTAGCAAAAGAATCCAATAAATGTGTAAAATTATATATTTTTACATGGTTTTTAACAGATTTCCAAAATATTTGGGGAAATCTAACTATCGGTTAGTTGGTTTTTTTTGCCACATTTATTATCAATTCTTTTTTACATTAATTTTAAACTCCTGAAATAGTTAACATTTTAACCATCTTTTCTTTTTTAAATTATCTGTCAAAAATATTGTCAATTTTATTCCAAATTCGTCCAAAAAATTCACTTAAAATTACATTTGCTTTATGATATTAAAAGTAATATTTAAATTTGTTACATTTTAAAATTTTTCCATTACAATTTTTTTTTTTAAAATTTTATAATTTTAATTATTGATAATTTTAAATGTTCAACTAAATAATGCAAATGTAATTTTAATTCTGATCTCTTTTAAATTAATTTTAAATTTATATACAATTAAATTTAAAAACTAATATTCAAAATACAAAAATTAATTTCTTTTTTTTTATTTTGGGCTTAGTAATTTAAATTTTTACTTAAAAATATATATTTTTTTTTTCATTAAATAAAAAAATGTCTTTTGTTTTTAAACTTAATATTCAAATTAAATTTAATTCAATTATTTTTTTTTTTTTTTAATTTTCATGGATTTTTACTTTAATTAATACGGCAGCTATTTGGAAACCAATAAATTATATTAAAAATAATTTAAAAGGTTTTTTATTTAATAGTTAATTTAAAAAAAAAAAATTAATTTTTTTTTTTTGTTTGTTGCATGTTTACAGAACATGTAAGTTTTCGCAACTTTTTGATTTTGAATCTACGAGCCCATACTCTGCCTAATAATCCTTTAACTTTAAGACTAGCTGATGTTCTAGAACCCCGGTATTTACGTGGGCTAAAAATATTCGAAAAAAAAAAACCAAATTAATTAACAAATTTAATATGAGAATTGTTTTTATAAAAATACCTGCTTTGGACACTACGTGGTGGTGTACCATCGGGTAAATTTGGATTTGGTCCAACTGGTGAACCTGGATTACTTGGATTATTTCCACCACTTAAGCAAGGTACTCCTAATGGTGAGCATGCTCTTTTATTTCGTCTGGATGATCGTTTTCTAAATAAATCCCTTTATTAATTAAAAAGAATATATTTCATAAGAATGAAATTCAAAATTTTAAGCCATGTTTTTTTTTTTTTAGTTACCTTGATTTTTCTGGATTTTCTAATTTTAAACGAATTTGTGATAATAAACCTACTAATAATTCATCTACATTATGATTAATACCGACGGAAGTTTCTATAAATTTGCAATCATATGCTGTTGCCATTGATTTACCCTCTAAAAATGAAAATTAAGAATTAATTTTTGGATATTTAACTTTTAAAATAAAAAAAAGTGTATATAAAGAGATTTCAAGAAATTTACCTTCTGATGTTACTGTTCTACTTCTAGCCAAATCAGCTTTATTTCCTACTAATATAACAGCCTTTTGTGCAATATTTTTCTGAAGTCCAAAGTGATTGTAATATCATTTCAGCAATATTAAAGCTATCACGGTCAGCTGATGAATAAATTATACAATAACCATGTGGATCATAACTGGCTAAGCAATTCTCGGGCTGTAAAAATAAAAAACAATCAATTAATTTTCCCCTTAAAATAAATTACAATAATTTTGAAAACTTACCGAAATTTCTGTACTAGGAAGATCGGTAAATGTTAATTCAGATTCTTCTCCATTTAATAAAACATTTACGGATTTTTCACCAGATTCATCATCTATTGTAAAGAAACAAAAAAAAGGTTTATTTCTGTTATACTTGAATATTATAGAAAATTTTAAACTTACCAATACTGGTATCATAGGCATGTAAATATTCTGATGTCATAAATTGTGAAATTAAAGATGTTTTACCAACAGCTGGTCCACCAAGCATTAATACTCTATAATCAAAAAACAAAATGAATTTTAGAACAATGTTACAATAGAAGAATAATTTAATAAAAAACACTTACTTATATGGACCACCACCTGGATTTGATGTACTACTTTCTCTACTTGATGCTAAACTACATGTTGCGGATGTTCTAGCTGAACCACCACATATTGGTTGAACTGTTGCTGTTAAATGTTCTGTGCTGCTTAATAAAATAAACAAAATAAAAATTTAAATTAAAAAAAAAATTCAATACAATAAAATAAATTCTTTTAACATACCTTGAATTAGAACTGTTATTTGATCTGACACTATTATTTGAACGACTACGACGACTTTTTAATGAATCACCTCTATTAACAATACCTTTGCCTGTTATTGAAAAATGTCTTAATCTGTAATATTCTTCTTCAACACCAGTATTTGGCATTGATGCAACTCTGAAATTTTTTTAAAATTAATTAATTTAAGTATTCAAGTTATTTTTATTTATATAATATAAACTGAACATTAAAATTACAAACTATGTGTTACAAAATACTAATTGGATATTTGTGTTTTCTATATTGTTAAATAAGAATTAGTTATAAAATAAAACTTTTAGTCATGCATAATGAAGCTAAGCTTGCAACAAACGCATAAAGTTAAAATAAAAAGCATTAATAAATTTATTAAATATAAAATTCTAAGCATAAAAGTCAAAGCAAAAAGTTTATTTAAAATTAATTCTGTATAACAGTTAAGTCCTATGATTGATTAAATATATTTAAAGAATAATTCATATATTTTCGGTTTACAGTTGCAATAAAATAATAAATTATAATAATAAAAAATGTGATTTAATTTTAAAATGTGAGAATCAACACAATTTGGAAACATAAATATATTAAAAGCAACTATAGTTCAAAAAATTAAAATTTGTATAACAGTTTTTTCTCTGCATAATGTATTAAATATTGTATAGAATATAATAAAAACATGCAGTACATCTAAAATCTAAGATTTTATTTTTAAATTATTTAAAAAAATATTTGAGTTGCAGTTAGAATTTAAAACTAAATATAAATAATTGAAAAATTTCGTGTTAAAAACATAACATTATTAAAAATTTTATATTACTACGCCATTACAAGTTTACACATTCATACAAAATTTTTGAATTTAGTCTTTTTACTTTCTTTATTGTTTACGAGATACCACACAACATAACATTAACATTTAAATTTCCATATTTAAGAGTTGAGATTTTACCTTGATCTTTGTTGTGGCAAACTAAGTTGATTTGGTTTACCAGATGCTCTAGGTGTTTTAACAGATTGTGATCGGCAATGGTGCGGTGAACCATATCTTTTTTTGTTTTTTTTTTGTTTGTTGTATAAATTTATTTATTTTTGGTTTTTTAAATAAATTTTTAATTTGAATTAAAGAATTTTTTTCGTTTTTATTTTCAAATTGAAAATAGAAAAAAAGAAATAAAAAAAAAGGAAATTAAAAAAAAAAATTAATTATAGAGAAATAGAAAAAATAAATTTACATAAATAATAACTAATCAGAACTGTATTAAAAATAAAGCTAATGAGATAATATATTTTATTTAATTTTATATTTACATACAAAAATTGATTTTAAACCTAATTTATTATTTTTAAAATTTATATACAACGGAAAAATAGTGTTTTATCATCGCTCTAAGAATTATTTTTGGCTTTATTACGAAAATGCACTAGAAAATAAAACTATATTCTATTAATTCAATTACTAAGGCAGTAGCATTTTGATGGTCAAAATATGGTTTTACTAAAATTTATTTGAAAAAATTACATATAAAATACAAAAGACTTAGACGAGGAACTTTTTTTTACTTATGTGGAAATTTTACTTTAACCTTATTATTTAACCTATAAGTTATTTGAATATTTTTTTAAAGAAAACCAAACTGGAATGTATTAAATAACATGAAGTGAGCCCGTGAATTTAGTATAGCTATGATATTACTAAAA